>JAULKM010170139.1:0-15755 GCA_032355605.1 Rubia tinctorum | reverse complement strand
ACCGTCTTTCAAGAGACGGACTCTTCTTCAAAAGATAAATAATCCCTCAGTCCCAATATAAATTGTCCACTTCACTTTATATCACTATTCAGTGTCCAACTTTAACAACATATTTAAATAGATATATAAAAAATAATATTATCATATATGATATTGTTGAATTCATCGTAACAAGTAGTTTTTAAATATTAAATTTTTATTTACCGTTATTATATGATGGTGAACATATTAACGGTTAAATATATTTTTTTAAATAGTATAATAATGATTGTTGTGCAATTTACTATGAGACAGGAGCAATGATTTTGAATCCTACTTATCAAGATGGGAAAAAAGTTAATGCAGTACAAAAGGCAATAGTTAATGCAGTACAAAAAGTGTCCAAAGATTCTATTTTACATATTTGGTGAGGTGAGCTAAGGCCCCGCGCTCCTAGGCTACTAGCTAATGGTTCAACGTACTTCCTCTGGTTTTTTAATATTGAAATCAAAGAAATAACACAATTTTTTTAAAAGTAAAATAAGTGGAGGACATTGTATAAGGAGAGTAAAAAAGTAAATTGTGTGGATAAAAATAATCTAGCATTTACCAAAAGAGGTAACTGTCAATATAAAAAAAATATCTAAAAAAAAGAATGACAATATAAAAAAAATCTGAGGAAGTACCCTTGCTGCCAAACCAAAGTGAATCAAATAAAATAGGGACGTTCATACACATGCCTTTGATTTCTATACACATTACGCACGTGCCTTTGATTTCTATACACATTACTACGTTACACCTTCAATTTCCCTTAAAACGCTACAAAAGTTAATGTAGTGCTCCTTCCCGTTTGACTAAAAGTGGTACACTAGATTTAACCTCTTAGATTTATGTGGGGAAAAAAAATAAATGAATGAAATTGAATATGAAAAGTAAAAAAAGTATAATGAGTGGATAATATTAATCGAATCTTGTCAAAAATGAAAAACGTGTCATTTAAAAAAAATTATAAATATGATAAAAAAACGGGGGAAGTACAAAAAGCAAAAGTTGATGTAGTACTAAAAAACAAAAGTAAAAGCAAAAGTTAATGTAGTACAAAAAGCAAAAGTAAATCTACTCGAAACATGTTTGTGGTCGTTGTTGGATGTAAATTGGTTAGATACACAAAACATCATTTAATTGAAGATGCCAAATGGTGAGAGTTTTTTAAAATTTAAATTTGTAATTGTGTAGGTAATAAAAATAAGAATTAAGTATTAAGTGCGAGAAAATGATGCAAATAAGTGAATAAATTAATAGTATAAAAAAATCGTTAAAAAAAAGGGCACGTCTTGAACTGAATAAGGGTGAACAGAGTATACGATGAAGCTTAAATTCGATACTTGTTTGATTTTTTATTATTGACACTTCCTAGGTACTAAGATTTAGGATATATCAAAATTAGTGGAGAAAATTAAGTTGAATGAAGGAAAAATAAAATGAATGTAAAAAATAATAATTAAAATTTCTCATAATTGAAATGTGTTAATATAAAACTAAGTGTTATTATATAGAGTAGTTCACCTTACATATTGAATTATAACTCATTCATCTACCAATACAAAACTCAAACACACCCCCTTATGTGTAAGGATGTTATTCTTCGCACAAATATAAACATAAAATAAATTACTTACCAAATAATAATAATATATTATATACATATATCCACTTGACTAACCTTAACTCCAATAGGATAGGCCACATAACATTTACACATTATTCTTGCCGCACGTCATTCACACATAATTTTACGTCACTTTCTAAAATTAATTGAAAATGTAATATTTGATAAAGTTAATATTCAATTTACAATGCAAATTTCTTTCAATGTGCTTCCCATACTTCAATGCTTTTCAATTAATGAGTAGTTAATCATATCCTATTTATGAGGATGAACATTCTTTTTGTATTCTCAATCTCCGTTTGTTAGGTAAATTCTCTCATAATACTTATTTTTACAGTATATATTTTTAAACTTGATACACTTTTCATTTATGTTTATCATTTTAATATTATCAAACTTCATTTCATGATAATAAGTGAATCATTTTCATCTACTTATTCTTTTTTTACTCACTGCAATCAATTCTTTCCACGCAATTTAATTTGCCTACGAAAATATTTAAAATTACTATGTTAAACATATAAAATAGTAGATGGAGTAAATTTTATTTATATATATAAATGTTTCTAATAAATTTTAATTTTGAGACAAAAATCAGTATAAATGTTTTATATAAATATTAAATATAGTACGGAAAGATTTTATTTGTAAATACTTTCAATGGTTCATTTAACACTTTGTAAATTTTATTTGCAATTTTTCTTAGAGTCCGTCTCTTGAAGACGGTATTTCCATAAGTTATGGAAAGACAAAGGTTTAATTTGCAAATTAGAAGAAATCGAGATAAAATTTTCAAATTGCATTAATCGAGTCATAAACTTATAACTACTGCACGTTGCATAATAATTTTTTAATATTGCAACTAAAACATTTTACCTATCTATAATTCTAATTCAATCATATCTTTCCATATGCCTAGGGAAATGTGGTATTTCCCAAGACTTTGTCTATTTATACGGCTTTATTTTATTTTTGTTAACTAATATTTAGAAGTGACATATTTTAGTACATATCAATATGTGATTGGTAGTAGTATTAAAAAAATGAGTTCGTCTCTTGAAAAACCATCTTTTTATAAGTTATGAAAAGACCAGGGTTTAAAATTCAAATTAAAATAAATCAAGATAAAATTTTTGAATTACATTAATCGAGTCATAAACTTACAACTACCACATGTGCATAATAAATTTTTAATATTGCAACTAAACCTTTTACTTTTCTATCATTATAATTCAATCCCGTCTTTCCATATGCCTATGAAAAGGCAATTGTTCCCAAGGCTTTGTCAATTTTTACGGCTTTATTTATTTTTGTTAACTAATATTTATAAATGGCATACTTTAGTACATATCAATATGTGATTGATAATAGTATTAAAAAATGAGTTCGTCTCTTGAAAGACCGACTTTTCATAAGTTATGGAAAGACCAAAGTTTAAATTCCAAATTAGAAGAAATCAAGATAAAAATTTTGGGTTGCATTAATCGGATCATAAACTTATAACTATTGTATGTTGCATAGTAAATTTTAATATTGAAACTAAAATATTTTACTTTTTTATAATTCTATTTCGAATCGGTCTTTCCATATGCCTATGGAAAGGCCGTCTTTCTTAAATTTCTCATAAAAAGATTAATGCATTAAGGTATATTATATTTTTATTTTATTATTAAATTTTGATTATAATAAATTTTAACTTTCTTTAATCTGTATAACTAATAATTATAAAATGTTGACAATTTAAGAATATATATTTTTGGGTTAAATGATTTTATAACCCTACCTTTAGAATGAAAGTGTCAGTCACATAAAGTTAGTGTTATTTTGGCACTTTTTGATTTTACAGGGTTACATTAGCACTTTCGCCCTAAAGTCGGGGTTATTTTGGTACTTTACTCTATATATTTTTAATTAAAGATGATGAATTTATATATTTTTGGATCAAAATTTAAACATATATTTTATATATTTGTAATTCATTCAATCAATCATGAATTTGCTGACAATATCCCTAATTTTAAAATTTTACATCTAACATACATAATTTTCTATCATTATAAATGAGCTCCTCGTTATATTTGACTGTGCACGGTTCAACCACCGGTGCTATTGAAAATGTCCAACGTTTTACGGAGAGCAAAAGTTGTTGACCACGGAAGTTTTTTTTCTCGGTCTTCTCTAGAATGTTTAGTAAAAAACTAATCTTTTCTAGAATATCTTTTTTTTGTCAAAAAATAGCACAATGTTATCATTTAATCACAATACATTAAAAAATGATTGGAAGAAGAAGAAAATGGACATCTATAACTCAATTGCAAAAATATTCAATTAGTAAAAACTATCATCTAATTTAAATATTTTAAAATGTTTGTAAAAAATTGTATGATAATAATAAATATATGTTTTATCATAAACCGTGCAATGACACGATATACAATCAAATCTTCAAAATTTTGATCATTTTTCATATTCTATAGAATACGTATGCATGCAATATTGATAATGGCAATGTTATTTTTGCTAAAGTGGTATTTATTAATATTTTTTACCAATTAATTAAATTATATAAAAATATACATTTATTTATATAATAATTTTCAAATTCACGTCCGTGCAAATCACTGGTTTTATCTAGTTTTCAGTAAAGGGCTATACTTGTATCAGTGTTAATTAGGGTGCAAAATTGCATATTGATAAAATTATATATGTGTGGATGGCGTATTTCTAAGAGAGAAATGACAACTCTAATATCATTAGTGACTGATTGTGGACTAGTTTTGGCGGATACGGGTCGAATTTATTAAACGTGTCACGTAATTGGCCTATTATCACATTATGTATTTTTTCTTGTAGCCACAAAAGAAAGATTTGGATATTCATACTTAATTAGGCCTTGTTCTCATGAGTTTAGTTACATTTCACTTCAATTCAATTAGTTCAGCTTAGTTGAAATTTAATTAGATAAAATTTAACTAAATTTAATTATATGATTATTATTTTCGATACACTTATTTTTAGTTACTAAGTTTAATTCAGTTCAAACTCTTTCCAGGTCATTCGAATAATTGGAGTATCACTCACATTCATTCATGCACTTTGTTACCATATGCACGGAGAGATTTTTGTTCTGTGAATTAAATGGGTCAATCCGTTTCTTTTTTTTAAATTAAAACCTCATAGGAATGAGGGGATTGTTTAATGGATCCCCTGAACCATCAAAACGTTAATAACTTTGACCATCAAAAGACAACCGGTGAAGCAAAATGAATCTGATTGTAGAAGATGGAAACTGTGCTTCCATTTCTAATTTCCTCCACCACTGTGTTAGAATTAGAATGGCCAGACAGTTTAAACTTCTGCGATCAGAACAAAAGAGATCCAAACTATTTCATTAAGAACCTCAATCTATTCTCATGAAGGAATTAAAACTTTCCTAAAATGTGGAAATAGAAGATCTTTCCTAATCATAAACTGGAAGGTTGTAGATCTTTTGATATCCTGAAAAGCTGTGGCCCGTTTCGTTTTCTTGGCCATCTTTGCTAAAATATCCGCAGGTTGATTGGCTTCTCTGAAGATGTGTATAAATTTGAAGGGCTTGCCATTCCGAGTTGCTTGAATTTTCCTTGTCAAGTGGATCAGCTGCCATGGTGGTTTTAATGTTCCATTGATGATATCAACAACTTGTTTTGAATCTGACTCAAAAGTTGCAGCACCCCTTGAATTACCAAACCAGGTGATGCCTGCAAAAATAGCCAACAACTCAGTGTGAAGAGGTGAAATGACATAATGATCCACATGCCTGGAGATAGCATATACCACAGCACCAAAAACATCTCTTGAAACAATCCCGAGACCTGCAGATTCACTATGAAAAGCAGCATCACAATTTATCTTCATGCCTTGTTTCGGGTTTTCCCAAGATACACTCACTATTTTAGCCTTTTTTCTCTTAAACAAAGGGGTGAGACCATGCAGACACAGTACATTATTAGAAGCCTTGAATTGAAGATGATTATGCACTGAATATAGAGTTAGGGATAAGTCTCTGATCCTAACCCAAACAACCTCAACCGTAAAGCTTTTCTTCTCCTTAATCAAACCATTCCTTGACTTCCATAACTCCCAGGTTATTATCATTGGCAGATTAGTTAAAACAGAATTCCTTAGCCTAGAAGTGACATGTAAATTCATGTAGAAATGGAGCCTCTCAGAAATGGAAGTAAATGTTCTGGATGGTAAGTTCATAATCAGATCAAACTTCCTCCAGATTTGGGTTGAAATTTGGCACTCATTGAAAAAGTGATTCAAGGTATCCTAATTTTTACATAGTTGACACTTCGAAGCTAAGTGGAATCTCATTCTCATTACAATGTTATCAAAAGGTAGAGAGTTATTCAATAATCTCCAAACAAAAATAGATATTTTGTTTGGAATTATTGAATTACATACCTTATTTAATATTGTAATGATATTATTCCTATCTCTAAGATTCATGTAAGTAGATTTTACTGTAAAAGAACCATTAATTTCATATTTCCAAATAAGTAGGTCATTGTGTTCAGATAAGAGAACATCCTTGTTCATCTTTGCCAAAATGGTAGGAGATTAAACTGAGATATAATAGGTGCTAAGAGAAGAAGCCTAGCCTTGTAGTCTTTAATCTGCAAAAAGGGATCTGGAATCTGTACCTGACTTGGCCATATGTTAATTAGAGGGCCTGCACCTGTCCAATTTGCAGTCCAAATGTTTGCATTTCCATTGCCTATGATCACCTGTGAATTAGATTGACAAAACAAATCTATTTCCATGTATCTAGTCCAAGTTTCAGAGGTTTCGTGGTTATTGGGGAGTGACCACATAAACCTAGCCCATGGTGATGCTCCCAACTGTAATTTCCACCAAATCTTAGCTGAAAAAGCCATAAAAAGTGAATATATCCCTCAATCCTAAACCATTTTCATTAGTTGGGTTACAAATCCTTTTCCAAGACATCCAGTGTCTTTTTGAGCCTGAATCTGATCTACCCCAATAGAAATTACTTAAAATGCTATCAATTCTTTCCAAAGTGTGGGCAGTAGGTGCTACTACAGACCAAGAGTGAAGAGGAATCGAGCATAAAATGTGTTTGATCAAAACTAACTTGCCTCCACTTGACAGCCATTTGCTTTTCCAATTTTCCAATATGTGTTCTATTCTGTCTATCAGGTGAGTAAAATGAATATTAAGTTTTCTCCCTTTAAAAAGCTTAACTCCCAGGTAAGAAAAAGGCAGAGATTCACTCTTCATTCCAGTGATTCTACTTATCTCTTCTTCTTTCCGGTTACCTAGTTTTCCATAATAGAAGTGGCTTTTTTTTTAAAATTAACCTTCTGACCAGTAGCTCTCTGAAAGATGTCCAAGAATTTCATTAAATTTGTTAATGATTTTTTAGTTCCAGGTATGAAAAATGGCTATATCATCAGCAAAAGAGAGGTGAGTGATTGGAACTGAATTAGGTGGAGTTTTAAAATGCTTCAGGTTTTTCAGAAGGAATTGTTTTTTCAGATTTAAAGTCAGCAATTCAGATAAAATATTAAAAAGAAAGGGAGACAATGGATCACCCTGCTTTAAGCCCCTTGATGGTTTAAAAAAACCTTGAGGAACACCATTAATCAAAACTGAAAACCAAGTAGCATTAAGGTTATTCATGATTAATTTAACAAAACTGCCATGGAAACCTAATCTCAACATTAGGGAATTGAGAGCAGACCAGGAGACCCTATCAAAGGTCTTCATCATTGAGATTTAGGGATTCATTCTTCTTGTCCAATAATCTAACAGCTTCCTTCATTAAAAGGATGTTATTAACAATATCCCTACCTGTGATGAATGCTGAATGTTCTTCTGAAATAATAGAGGCAATTAGAGGTTTAATCCTTTCAGCCAGAATTTTGGCCATCAGTTTATTTGTGAAGTTAGACAAACTAATCGGTCTATATTCTGAGAAGGAAACTGGGGTTAGAATTTTAGGGATCAATGTTATGAAAGTACTACCTATAGCCCTTGGGATAGGAACTCCCATTTGGAACTCTAAAATAGCATGGTGCAAGTCTCTATAAATGATATGCCATGAATTCCTAAAGAAAAAACCAGTAAAACCATATGAACCTGGGGCAGCTGAGAGATTTAGGTTGAAAACTGCATTTTTAACCTCCTCTAAAGTGATAGGTTTCAGTAAATCCTGGTTCTGTGACTCAGTTACTACAAATTTGCATTCCTGAAGTAGACAGGAGAGGTTATTTCCAGTTACATCAGTGTTTTCATCATGTAACAGATTTTTAAAGAAATGTACAGTAGCTTCTCCAATTTTGTCCTGATCATTTAACCAGTTATTGTCACCACCCTTAATTTTCTGGATTGATAATCTAGCTTTGTTTTCTGTGATTTCTTTATGGAAATACTTTGTGTTGCAATCCCCATCCCTTAACCAATTCTCTTTACATTTCTGCTTAAGGAAAGTGTGCTATTCCAATATAGACCTAGTTAAAACAGCTCTGGCTTCATTTAAATCTATTCTCATAGAAATATCATGAGTCCTGTCATATATTTCTTCTAATTCAACTACTCTCAGTTCAGCCTTTTTTATATTATCCCTCAAATTACCAAAAATCAATATGTTCAAAATCTTAATTTCATTTTTTAACCTTTGCAGTTTTAAGACCATCTGAAGCTGAACTTGAGGTTCCATAGGCTCATTCCAACTTCTTTCTATTAGACCTAAGAAATCCTTTCTTAAGAACCACATATCCTGAAACCGAAAAGGTCTTGGATGTGTTGTCTGGTCTGAGGTAATCTGTAAGAGCAAGGGAGAGTGATCCGAGGTGGTTCTATTCAATACTTGAACTGAGGATCTATTAAAATGATCGCCAAAGGCTTGACTAGCTAGAAATCTATCCAGTCTTTTTGATGTGGGGTTAATTGCTCTATGGTTACTCCAAGTGAAGGTGTTCCCAAATGTGGTAATCTCAACCAACTTTAAATTATTAATGAAATTATTGAAATCCCTAATTGTGTTCATATCCGGATTTGTTGTTCCTGAATATTCATCCAAGGTCCTAATGGCATTTAATTTGCTTATACATTTTATTCCAATCAGAATTCTCTTGAGGGGAGTAAACCACAAAAACCTCTACTGGTATATCACCATCCAAACCTGTAATCCTAAGTCTGATGAAGAAATCATGCTCTGATATCAATTGAACTTTTATTCTTTGTGAATAGAAAATCCAAATCTGATTATGGTTGGTAAGCAAAGTGTTTATAAAGCATAATCTCTTTTGATACTGTAACCTATTTTCCATACTTCCTTTAGGATCAATTACGGCTAACAAATCAATTTTGTGCTTGTTTGACAGTCTTTTAAGTCTCTTTTCTGAGGTTCCTAATCCTCTAACATTCCAAAACATAATATTAGCATGCATTTTTGCCATTATTAAGGTTATTTTTTATTGCTAACATGGTACTCCTTTTTGGTTTAGTAGACAGTAAAGGGTAGTTCTCAACATACTCCAGGTTCGTGCTTAATGCCCCCTTCTGGCCAACAATATTCACGAGAGAGTCAATCTCCTCTTCATTACTAGAAGATTGGATGACTACTGGACTTGTATTCCCAGGGTAATCTTCATCTGGAATATCAATCTGCAATGAGGAAGATAGCTTGTTTATAGGATATCTATTACTATTCCAAATCAAATGAGAAGGATTTAAATTTAGAGAATCCTGTGTGTCTCTGAGTTTGGAGCACAAAGTGTCATCATTGAAATATGGAGAGATAAGCCTTCTTGTTGGGGATGAAGAAGCAGTCTTGAAACCCTTAGAGTCATATCTGTTATCCTGATGATCCTCATCTTGACTTGAGTCTTCATGATTTTGAGTATTGTGATGCTGCGGATAATAGCAGCACCATTAATATTCTCCACTGGATCATCATCTATTTCCACATCCGGATCCTCTTGTTGGAGAATGACAAACCTGTTTGAAACAACTGTGGGGGATGAGGATTCTGGGACAGAATCATCTTTTTCTTCCAGTTGAGTTGGGATAAGAATAGAATCCCACACAAGTGTATTATCCAGTGGACTATTAATCATCACAGGAGTATCAGAAACAGAACCATTTCTCAGTGGTGGATTGTCATGAATAGTTATCTGTTTAGAATCAGTCCAGTGTTTGGGGGAGTCCTCAATTTGAATAAGTGATAATCCCTTATTCTCAGCTGATCCCACACTTTTTGTTTCAATTTTCTTCCACTTGACTTCCTGTTTTTTAGATTCTGTCTTGATCTCTAGATTTTTGTCTATCCTAGCCACTGACCTGTTATCTGTCCTGATCTCCAATCTAGTAGGTTTATGTTTAGGGACAGTCATCTTAGGCAGAGGTTTTGACTTAGTCGGTTTTTCAGCAGTATGAGTGCGAATTTTAGGATCATTAGAAACTTCATCAGTGAGGTTATTCAGTTTGCACTTATCATCAGCATGACCTAACTTGTAGCAAATCTTACAATAATCTGGAAAATCCTCATAGACGATGTTATATGCTTTATTGCAAGCAATAGAACCTAATCTAATCTTATGTGTTCTAGGTTTACATACATCCATTTCCACACACATTCTAATCGTAGAAGGTCTGGTTATGTTTTTTGTGGGGGTATCTGTGAATAGTAGTTCACCTAGAGGCTTGCCAATATGATTTAAAACAACAGGGTGAAAGAAGTGTACCGGAGGATACTCAACTGTGAGCCACACTGGTGCTAGGGATGATTCCTCATCATAATCGAAATGCTTGGTCCATTTGAGAACTCTCATTATATAACCTCCCAGCGACCAGGTTCTCTTCAGCCAACATCTATGGTAATCTTCATCTAGGTCGAATGTGATTCGAACATGGCGGCTGTCCATGGCTGCTATTTGAGCCTCTCCTTTGAATTCGATCGTCTGGAATTGCTTTCGAATAAACTCCATGGAAGGCCTTCCCCTGCTGAATTTGCAGATCAGCGCTTTTGAGAAAGGAGTTGCCAATTGGTCGATCTCTTCTTCCGGATACAACACATCAACCTCTCCCTTGTAATTGTAGTGTGGATGGAGCTCGATTGGGTCGTTTGTCGAAAATTGTTGCCTCAGTTTGTCCGCAAAGGATTTCCGTTGCGTGGTGGTGTTCAGCCACGGCGGCTGATCCGCCATTCCGACAGTTCCGGCAAGTAACCGTTGAAGAGCCGTTACAGATCAGAATGGATGAAAGAATATGCTAGAAGAGAGAAAAGTCAGATATGCCAAACTCAACTCTTTGTTGTGAATCACAATAATCTTTTCTCTACTTGCTAGTGCATTGGCAATTGAACTAGTTTATGTGTTACTTTGTATGAAATATCGGACCAAAAACACTATAAGAGTTTCAATTTATTTGGTATAGTAGAATATAATTTAAAAAGTATTGGAAATATATAACTATGCATTTCTCATTTAGGGGGAAAATCATAATATTTATTTCAAAACTAATTTTAAAACCACCTCAACCAATACATATATGCACTAGTGAAGAACCTTTGATTAAAAGCAGCAATCAAAGGCGATTGTTGAGGAACCGCCTTTGATGAGGACCCGAGGGAGATTCCAAATTCGTCACTCTCTCTGAAGTCACCCCGGAAATTTTAAAGTCATTTTTGTTTGATTAAAATCACTTCTTCAAGAACCGCTTTTAATGGACATCAATTAAATGCGGTTCTATTGAAAAAAATGCCTTTAATGGGATGTCTTTGTTTACAAGTATATATAGCAATTAGGGTTTCTTCTCCCAGTTTATTTTCCTAAAATCTAATTCCTCCCCCGCTCATTCTCATTTTTACCGATCCCTTAGCTTATTCTCTCTCGCCCGAACAACTGTCTCCCTCCACAGTCAATTTCTCCCACCTTTACCTCCTCCTCACGACGCCGCTTCCTCCTCCTCACGCCGCTGTGCCTGGGCTCTGCCTCGTAGCCCCTTGACCTTCCGCCACACATGGCCACCTCGCACCGAGCCTCTGCCCTTCTTCTGTGCCTGGCCACCGCGAGCCGTCTCCCAAGTTTTTTCTTTTGCAGTGAGATGTGTCCTCCGCCGTTGAATTCCTTGGCCGAGAGAGTTGTGCCGCCGTGTGCCCTCCTCTAAAAGCTCCTCTGCGACAGACACCAGTGACCGAGCATATCTTTATTTCTTTTCCCATCTAGCTTTATGTAATGTGTATGTTCTTTGTATTTGTATTTTGTTGTTTTTATTGATGTATGTTGTTACTGTAGTTTCTCGTGTCCAAAAACATCAGGTTTCTGGCAACCTATTTTTGGGACTTTGGTAATAGGTTCCAACTCGGAACCAATAGAAAGTGGTTTTCGAATTTCCTTTGATCGAATTAATTAAAGTTAGGACAAGAGAAAGCACTTACGATATAACTGCTTTTAATCAAGGCTTCTACATGATGATTGTTGGATGAAAACTTTTGTAAAAATTTAATGAAAACTTTTCATAACTTTTAGAGAGCCAAGCGAAGCCTAGAGAATATAAATAACCGACAAAAAATAATAAAAATAAAATGCTTATTGACTAAATTTTTTTTTTGAAAAAATTCTCGTATCTGTAAATTTATTTTGAACCCTTTCAAACTTTTCAAATATATTTACCACTGTTTGCCAGTCACAGTGAACAGTTAAAATACAAAAATTAAAAGAGGAGGGAAGAATAGCTAGATGCAGGGATGCACAAGTGAGCAAAAACATATCCAAGTAAACAAATCACATTAGATAATAGCATAAATCATACAGTAAGATCATCAACTCACAAATAGTAATAACATCCAAGCATAAATTAAAATTACTAGACGAAAAATTATCAAAAATTCAGAGATTATGGTTTATGGCTCCGGCCTTCTTTCTAGCACCTTAGTTCTCTATATAAATGTATCTACTCCTAAATTCACAACTTGTATGCAACATAATAAAGTCCTTTACTTTATAGATCAAGCCAACTCTTCTTCTATAAAATAATAGAAAAGAGAGATATTAGCGGGTAACCTTCGGTGCTTTGGAAGGACCAGCATCACCTTCCATGGGTCTCTTAGAAGCAGTCTGGAGTATATTTTAGAGTAAAATATCAAAAGGAATCTTTGAAAAGGCATCAACATAGTAAATAGCAAAAGACTTATTCGTCCCTCATTGATGTAGTAAGTACTGCTATCAGCATCAATGTAAGGGCCAGCGGAACCTAAGGGGGAGTTTGAGTGACCGTGTGTCTGAATTACATGAGTATGGATGGAAGGATTAGAGGAGCTCGCCTCTCTTCATGGTTGCAGCTTGCCATCTTGATGAAGCATTTTATGTGTGACTTCTTCGCCTACTTCTATTGGGTGTAGTTTGCCAAGTTGATGAAGCACTTCATGCGTGGCTTCTTTGCCTACTTCTTCTGAGCACAACTCCCTAGCTAGATGTAGCATTTCACGCGGAATTTCTTCGGCTGTTTCCTCCGGAAGAGCTGAATGGTTGAGTACGTGATCTCCAGTGAAATCAACTGAGGTTTAAAGAAAGTGTGGTAGAATTGTGTAAAATGATAAGTAATATTTACTTACCGCCATTAGCACCAAAATAATCACAGTCCGGATCCAACTCACGGCACCAACAACTCTGACACGCGGAATTGGCAAGGTCTGAATCTTCTTCGCTGGTTTCCTCTTCGTGATCTCTTATTAACTTAATGGAATTATACGGACCTATGGAAATAGCCGGATGATTGGGGTTTAAGGAAAGTGTGGTAGAATTATGTAAAATGATAAGAAAACTTTACTTACTTCTATCACCACCAAAATAAGCAACATCTGAATCTGGCACACGGTAACGGTAACACAAACACGTGGAACTGGCAAGGTCTAAATCTTCTTTGCTTGTTTCCTCTTAGTGATCTCCCATTAGCTCAAATGAATTATACGGATCAGTGGAAATAGCCAAATGATGATTGAGATTTACAGAAAGTGTGGTATAATTATTTAAAATGATATGTAAAATTTACTCACTCCCATCAGAACAAGAATAAGCACCATCTTAATCCGACAGACGACATCGACAACACAAACACGTATAATTGGCAAGGTTTGAATATTTTTCGCTCGTTTCCTCTCCGTGATCTCCTATGAGCTCAAATAAATTATACCAACCTATGGAAATAGCCAAAGAATGATTGATATTTAAAGAAAGTGTGGTATAATTATGTAAAATGATATGTAAAATTTACTCACTCCCATCAGAACAAGAATAAGCACCATCTGAACTCGACAAATGGCACCGGCAACACAAACACGCGAAACTGGAAAGGTCTGAATCTTCTTGGCTCGTTTCCTCTTCGTGATTTCCTGTGAGCTCAAATAAATCATACGGACCTGTGGAAATAGTCAAATGATGATTAAGATTTAAAGAAAGTGTGGTATGATTATGTAAAATGATATGTAAAATTTACTCACTCCCTTAAGCATAAGAATAAGCACCATCTGAATCTGACAGATGACACCGGTAATACAAACACGCAAAACTGTCAAGGTCTTAATCTTCTTCGCTCGTTTCTTCTAGATGCGCTGAAAGGCTGAGGGTATGATCTCCTTTGAACTCAAGGGAATTATATGGGCATTTGGAAATATCCAGATTATGATTGAGCTTTAAAAAAAGTTCGGTAGAATAATTTAATATGATGAGTAATATTTACTTACTTCCATCAGCACCAGAATATGCACCATCTAAATTTGACTCATGGCACCGACAACACAAACGCTCAGAACTGGGAAGGTCTGAATCTTTATCTCTTATTTCTTCTCTGTGATCTCTTGTGAACTCAAAGGAATTATGCGGAGTTGTTGAAATACCAAGATGATTATTAAATTTTAAAAGGAGTGCGGTAGAATTATATGTAAAATGATTAATAAATTTACTTACTTCCATCAGCATCAGAATAAGCAGCATCTAAATTTGACATACGACATTGGCAACAAAAACATGAGGAACTGACATGGTCTGAAACTTCTTCGCTTGTTTCCTTTGGATGTATCGAAAGGCTGAGATCCTGATCTTCATTGAACTCAATGGAATTATACGAACCTATAGAATTAGCTCGATGATGATTAAGATTTAAAGAAAGTGCAGTAGAATTATGAAAATGATAAGTAATATTTACTTACTGCCATCAGAACCAATATAAGAACCATCTGAATCCGACACACGACACTGACAACACAAACATGCAGAACTGGTAAGGTCTGAAACTTCTTCGCTTGTTTCCTTTGGATGCGCTGAAAGGTTGAGTTCGTGTTCACCATTGAACTCAACAGAATTATCCAAACCTATGGAAATAGCCATATGATGATTTAGGTTTAAATAAACTGTAAAATTATGTAAGAGAAAGTGCTTTTATAAACCTACCTAATTCACATAATTGCCAATGTAACCTTTTAAAGATTGAAAGTGAAAATATAACCCTAAATAGTAAGTGTATGTGCAAACGTACCCATTCCTGTAGATTTAGGCTGGAATTCAGTAAAAATACTATTTTACCCATATGAAATTCTTTTAAAAGAATAAAAAAAGAAGGAATTTACATTTATTCCCTCCAAAACCCTTTTCTTTTCTTCTTTCTCTCTTCTCCGCAATTCTTTCTTCTCTTTCTCCTTCTCCACCGTCCATAATTAATGGAAGCTACTATCCTCCCGCTAACTGTTATGAGTTCCCGTCACCGCCTAATCCCATGGTCCCTTACTTCCCCTACTAGTACCACAGCCCGTCGCCGCGTAAACGTGATTTCCCTCCGCCGATGACACCCTTCACAATCGTTGATGATGCTATTTTCCTCCTCGTTCTAGTCATCTAATCACTGTCGGCCACTGTATTAATCTAATTAACTCAGGAGGAATCATTAGGCGACGACTGATTAATTGTTGTTGTATTTCAGATCTTACCTTTTGGCTCTGTAATAATGTAATAATGTATTGTTGTCGTTATTGCTGCATTACAGAGGGGTAATACCGTCGTTTCTCTCTTCTGTTGTGGTGGTGGGGGTGGAAGGTGGT
>JAULKM010170130.1:0-15755 GCA_032355605.1 Rubia tinctorum | reverse complement strand
TGGACGACCCCGACTTGCCAAACTATCTACTTAGTTGTATTTAGTAAGCATATTGGGCTTAAAAATAGTATCTTTGACAGGTACGACGACGACCTCCCACTAGAAATATTCCAACAAAAAGATAACAAAAGAAATGTTAAATGCTTCGAAAAATACATGCATTTGACGTCTCATCATACGGACCAAATCATACAAAACCACTAAAATAATTTAACTTATTCAAGTGTACATACTTTACCAGGTCAAGGAAAAAACATCTGCCCAACGACTTTACTTTGTTCTATTAATTTTGTCATAAAAAATTGAATATGAACGTTCTAAGTGTTTCTCAGAATTTCCAATTGAATTATGACCGACAAATAAGCCACATTCAAACCTAGTTGACTTCCTTCTTTTTGTGCATGTAACACGAAGAATAAAATCAAGCTTCTCATTTTTCTCCTAAGTTTCCCACCAAATTTCTTTTCCTCATAATCATTTTCCAAATCATTTTTAAAACGAAATAACGTCTACAGTTACACCATGACTACCACACCGATCCCTTATAAATGTGCTACCAAATTAATTAATGCGTAGGCATTTCTTAAAATTGACAGGAATCGCCTACACGTTTTATGATCTCTTTTTATATAATATTAATTTAGGTAAGAATAGTTTTTTAAAAAAATTACGAAAAATTAACATATTATCAACTTTTAATGATGAAATCTAGAACAATATTAAATTCAACGTATGGAGTCATGCATAAACAATGAAATGTTATATAACTACATTTTAAATTATAACAAAATATCACATCTATTAAAGATGAAATAAATACTATCTTCTATTTAAACAGCTAATAAGTCATAACTTTAACAATTAAATTAAAAAATACCTCATAAGACATGGAGATTTGACCATCCAAATGTAGAGTAAAAACGGTAACAATATTTTTACCAAAACTGAAATTTTACAACCAGTTTCATAGACATTGTTTTGGCCATTTTCGGATTAAATGGAATTAAATGTGGGGAGATGGGAGTTGGGGAAAGAGAATCGAATAAGGGTAGGAAATAGGAAGAGAGAATGAAAAATGGAGGATAATTAGAAGGAAATGGGGAATTAAAATGAGAACGGAAAAAACAAGAACTAAGAGGAAAAATGAAAATCGGAGAGAGAAGGGAAGAGAACCGGGAAATGAGAGAAGAACCGGGGAGGTGGGAGGAGAACCGGAGAGGGAGAAGAAAATGGTAGATGGGGTAGGAGAACCGGGAAGGAGAATAGAAAGGGGAAGGGAGAAGGAGAGAGGAGAGGTAGAAGAGAATGGCGGCAGAGAGCGGGGGGAGAGGAGAACCGGAGCAGGGAGAGGAGAACTTGCGACGAAGAACGGAAGGAGGAGAGGAGACAGGGCCGGAGGAGAAGAATGGGCGGTGGAGAGCGGAGGGATGAGAGGAGACCAGAGCAGGGGAGAAGAACGAGCGGTGGAGAGCGGAGGGAGGAGAGGAGAGCCGGGGTGGGGTAGGAGAACCGGCGGCGGAGAGCGGAGGGAGGAGGGGAGACCGTGAAGAGGGGAAGAAAGCCGGCGGTGGAGAAAAATGAGGGATCTGTTGCCGAGGAATGAAAGGAGAGCCGGCGGCAGAGAAAAAAGAGAGAGCGGCGGCCAGAGAAAGAAAGGAGAACCGGCGGCGGAGAAAATCAAGCTCCAGAAAAAATCAATCTCCGGCGAACACCACGGTGGCCGCCGACGACCACCGCCGTCCGAAGACCATCACCGTCCTCCGACCACCATCGTACACCGATCACCGCCCACCGGTAACCGCCACGACCCGCCGATTGAGTGTTTAATGTTAAACTAACATTGATTATAAATTCTGATTAATTAATACCAATTATAATTTTATTAATAACTTCTCAATCTCAATGTTTCCTTAAATATATCCAAAATACATAAGATATTTCATTCGTATAAAATAGAGGGTGTGATTAAGTAAAATAAAGGGTGTGATATAGCAATCCACTTTTTAATTCTATAACAACCTTGACCATTGTAGTTTAACGGCTGTAAAGTAGCATGTTATTTATATGACTCTCTTATTTATGAGATTAGAATGTAAACAATTTATTAGAAATAGCTATATAATCCAACTGATAATTTTAAATATATGTGTTTATATATATATAATTGTTTATATTATCTCTTTAGACTCTAGAAAATTGCATATGAAACCAGTAACTCAAAATCAGTATTTATAGAATTGAAACTCATAAATGCCCTATTACTCAGAACTCTAGTTAAGGAAAAATTATTTTGGAAACAAAAAGCCAACGTAAATGGCTAAAGAAGGGAGATAAAAAAAATACTAAGTATTTTGAAGTCTCTGTTAACTAGAAAAGATTTTTAAAAAACAAAAATAAAGACTAATTAATGTAACTGGACTGATAACACAAAAGAGACTAAATTAGAACAGTACAGTTTTACCAAAACCTTTTGATAGATGTCTCTTAACCTAATTCTGACACCTATATATCAGACACATTTCATCAACCAGATTATACATATCTTAACCTCGGAGGATAACCTCGATATAGTGAAAACCCCTTCACTCCTAGAACTAAAAAACATTATTTTTTTTTCTTTGAACCACAATAGATCCCCAAGTCAAGATGGTTTACTGCAGTTTTTTTCCAGAACATATTAGGACAATAGTGGGCCATTACAACTTCATGTCTAGAACCAGAACCACACCAAGAATCTTTATTACATGGATATGCCTAATCCCAAAAAAGGGAAATCTCATCACTTTCTCATATTACAGGCTAATATCCCTCTTTAATTTTACTAACAAATTCTTCCCTAAACTTTCATTTCAGAGAATCACTGATTTTATGCACAAACATATTTTTTCACAATTAGTTAGCAAAATATTTGGATGGGGTTAAGTGTCCTTGTCTCAATGCAATTCTCAAAAAAATTGGTTTTGCTCCTCAGTATGTCAAATCATGTAAAAACTTTCTTCTGCTTCATTTTAAGTCATTATCAATTCTACACCTTCTTCTTCCAAACATCTAGAGGGAACAAAGAGGGAGACCTCATTTCCCTCGTGCTCTTTAAACCATTTTCTGAAGATTTCTTTATAAGCTTACATTTCATTTTTCTGAACAATAATTAAACTGAGATATTTAAAATTTCTAGTGAATACTTAGTGATTACAAAAAAGACATTTATAAAAATATCTATTTTACTCTTTTTACACAAGACCAGTTTTAAGTAAAACTCAAGCTGGTAGGATATGGATTCAATGAGGTTTGGTTCCATTTTTGCAAATACCTCAATATTTAAAAATTATATGCATAACCTGACTTAAACCTGCACTGTATTTTTAAGTGAATGTTGAAGCATCATGGCATAAACCTAGTTATAAAAAGCTAACATAAAATGGCTAAAAGAGGAAGATAGACTATAGAAGATAAAAACAAAATAACAAAAAATAAGACTAATTAATGTTAGTGGACTGATAACACAAAAGAAATTGAATTAGAAGCAAACCAGTTTTTTAATAGATGACTCTGAACCTAATTTTGACACCTATTAGCCACATTTCATCAACCTAATTCTTAACAAAAAATTTCTAATATAATTATAATATTGAATTTGAAATATTTTGAAATAAATAAAATGATTAATAAATTGGAATGGCAAATTAAAAGGTCAAAAACGTACATTTAGTGGAGTAAAATAGTAGAAGAGATAAAGCGTGGAAGTAAAAGACAAAAAATTGTCAATGGGATACAACACATTAATATTTATACTATTGACTGACCAAACTCACTTTTCTATGCAAATTTGTCTTTATCGAAAGTTTGACCATAAATATAGCCTTCGTTTATACATTTTTGATACATTACAAATTGTTTCTCTCTTCCTGGGTGTTCTTAGGGAATCACCAAACAAAAAAATTCCAGATCTTAAAAAAATTTCACTATATTAAGAAAGCATGATGAATGATGCATGTGGAAATACTGATGATCAATATCATGTTCCGATGAATTTCCCTTCAAATAAGATTGGTGATCTTGATCTTTCAGGTATACAATTTATCTCGGTTCCATCTAAATCTCACTTCAAGGAAACATCTCTTATTTGTCCTATTCTTTATTAGAAAATGGGATTCGGATTTTGTTGGTTGATCATGACAAAGAGGCCATTGCATCCACAACTAAACTGCTAGCTCTTAACTTCCAAGGTAAATTTCATTTAAGTACTCCTAGAAACCTGAATTTTTAATTTTTTTTATTATTTAGATGTGCTTTTTATATCGTAGTTTTATTTTATGTTTTTGAATTTAAAACCAATCAACTTTGCTCACTCCGCCACACTATTTTCAATAGTTTTTAAAAAAAACCAGTAAACCTGTACAACTTTAATAGAGAGATTTACTTTATTAGTGAAATATTGTGTGATATTATTACCTATTTTATCTATCAATCTCTTATTAATATGTGTTTTATATTACCATGATTTATGATTAAATATAAAAATTGATTAAATTTGTTGGTGTCTACATTTTTTATATCATTGTATCTTGCATCACATGTGAATGTAAATACGGGAATGATAGTTTATTTTATTTGTAATTAATATGTTTAATTTTCATTGAGGAATTAGATTAAATAGGTTTAATTAATATGGTTTGTTTTCTTAGAGGAGTTAAATGAAGTAGGTGTACATGTGTACTTGACATCTAATTTAGTATTTATTATCATTTATTAGCCGGTGACCAATTTTGTATGGTGCATGACTCTCAAAACTTATCTCTCCTTATTTTAAAAAAATCATTTCACGTTTTAAAAATAAAATAACAGCTTTACATTACTAATTAATCCTTTAATTAAGCAAAATGTGATTATGCCACTATTATATTAAATTAGAATGAATTATTAGTTATATTAGATGAATATTAAATAATTTTATTACTTTTCAAGTTATTTAGAGGGAATATGTAAGACACGATCACAGTTTCAAAGATTTGATGGTTATTATTTATGTTATATTATATATTCTCACAGAGAAAAGAAGCACTGTTTGATTTACCACCTTAAAATATTTAGTTGGAATCAATATTTAAACATTATAGTTTTTTATTTTATGAAACTATGATACTTTGGTGGTATAGTATAATCTCGCTTTAAAATAACATGCAAAAATATTTAAATGGCAGTGACTACAGCTTCTTCTGCCTCGGCTGCAATGAAGATAATCACAGATGGAAAGAAGCAATTTGATGTTGTTATTGCAGATGTTGACTTACCTGATATTGATGGCTACAAACTCTGCCATGAAATAAAGAAATTGGGCTGCCTAGTACTTTGTAATTATTCAACCTATATTTATTTCATGAACGATTAAATTAATTTATATGTTCATCCTATTTTTAATCTTTAATATATTTGATATGCCCAGTAACATCTGCAAGGGAAGGACCCCAACTAGTGATGAAGGCATTAGAAAGTGGGGCTGTTTTTCTTATCCACAAACCAGCTGATAAGTTTATCTCACAGTACGTGAATCAATTTGTTATGAAAGAAAGATATGAAAGCATAAAAAGGGAATTGCACGTGAACATGTCATCTGCGATCAATCACATATCTGATGGAATAAGTTTGAATAAGATCCATTGTGAAGGTGGTGGAAAGCAGTCAAGAAAATATAGGAAGAGAAAGAATAGTGAGAATAAGGATGGTGATGATCATCCTCATGAAAGTAACCCTTTGGAGTTTGTGAATTCAAATTCTAAAAAAGAAATAAGCAAAGAGAATATGGATAACAAGAATATGTGTATTAAGTGGACTGATGAGCTTCACCAAAAATTTATGGATGCTATTGCTCAGCTGGGTGCAGGATGTAAGTGTTTTTTTTATTCCTCTAAATTAATGATATTTATAGCCCTTGCTTCTTCTTGTTTTCCATATAAGGTGGGTTTGTGTGTGTTGTTTTTACCTCATATTATATGACTCTTATATTGCTTTTTAAAATGAGAGTTTGTGTGTATTATCCTCTTCATTTTTTTTCAAGTACTATAAGATTTTTCACATATATTTGCTACTAGAAGTTTACTTGTATGAGGTGGGATTATTTTTCCAATGAAATACAAGCATAAACATTTACATTTTTAAAAACATAAGCGTGTAATTAATATAACACTATTAATAACATAGTTCAACATCCGTAATATGCTAGACTACGTCTTATTTGTTTTCTATAGTACATGATATTCTTAAATTCTTTAGTTTTGTGAACTTACTAATAACCATGCAATTGGATAAAGGTTGCTATCCGAAGGAGATTCTACATATCATGAAGGTTCCCGGCCTTACAAGGGCGCAAGTGGCTAGCCATCTCCAAGTTAGTAGTCTTTTCGTGATCTTATGCTTTTATGAATTGATTTACCAACATATCAACTTATTTAGCATGTAAATTTTATTATATAGAAATGTCGCCAACGAAGAGCCCCACGAGAATACAGGTATCACAATAAAAGAAGTAAAATTTCCATGGCTACCCAGGAATCAAAAAAGAAAGAAAAGGCGAGAGTATTTGGGAGTATGCCTTATCAAGATTACCACAGTTTGGAATGGGAGGAGCATAATGCTAAAACCATTTCATCTCCTTATTGTGCAATCAATCCTACAGAAAATGCTATCGTTTGTGGCACTGGAAATGATAAAATTGTTAATCTTGATGTTCCCGCTAGTAACGCCCATGGAAATTCAAGCCAAGTGAATCTCACCACAGAGAAAATGTTTGAAGTGGCAGATCCAATTGATGATGATGCTCTTATGTTTAATTTATGGGAAGTACCGATGCCCGAATTTGACATTTGACCTCTTATGGTGAAAAAAAGGGATGTGGGTGACTTCAAGATCATATTTGGGGAATATTTTTAGGAAAAATTTTATTTGTTAACAGATGTTTGTTGAGAATTTTAAAAGCGTTGGAAAAAAATAATATGTACTATTTTTATCCATTGTGAGAAAGAAAGAACTTATATGTTTTTTTCTTATTTAGGGGCACCATGGGCACATCTTGTTTCAATTTCATTAATTGAAAATTTATGAGGATGGTACTTTTTCTTTAAAAAATTATATCTAATATTTGAATGTTACTCTTTCAACTCTTCAAAACAAATTAGATTTAGTTGGTAAAAACCCGAAGCAATGACACAATAAATACACCTTCGATGGTCTTTCCAATATATAAAATTTAAATCTTACTTTAAAATTTATCAATGAAATAACATGGGGAGGGGGGTTTGGACATTTCAATCAAGAAAGAAATGTGTGGGTAGGAAAGGTATAGGATGCAGTTACTTGACAAATACAAGTTAAAAGGGTTTTGCATTATTGGTAAAAGATAAATAAATCCAAAAGGAAATATTATCTTGATTATTCATAAAAATGAAGAACTTGTAGGTATTTTAATTACCACGTGGTAAGAAATAGAAATTAACCTACTGAGTCACTGAATATCAAACACGTTTCTAGTACTTGCTATTAGTAACCATGTCCATTTTATATTGTGTCAAAGACATTATAAGATCATGTGATAAACTTCACATATAGTGGATCTTGAAAATTATGCTCAATGATTTTGAAAAACACATGAGTTACAAAACCTAGCTACAACTCGATACACATAAACCTTAGTGTCAACAGTAGCATAAATATTACAAAATAATTGATTTCATATAATGAATGTAGTTTATCCTTCATATATGGAAATAATATATATTTAGAATATATACTCGGTTAACTGAATTTTTCTAGCAAATAATTTTTTTATTATACAATCTAATTTTGTAAGTGCATGGACAAAAAAATTGAATGAGTTTATATGTGTGTGTCTATATATATATATTCTGAGGTTACAAACGTTGACTCATCCTTATGTGTAGGATTTAACCTTAATGCAATTGGAATTAATGATTTCATTAATTTAAAATAAACCTTATAAACTAATACAAAATGCTCAGTATTGCTCACAATCTTATTTTGTTTTAATTGAATATCTAATTTTAATGAATTCATTATGTGTGGATCTGTCAAACTTACAGAATAATTTGGAATACAATTAAACATATTTGTTCCATTGTAAATATTTGTTTGAATCATTGTTAATAATGAATCCTTATATTCAATAAATCTATCATCTCTTACTGACATAAATATAGGAGTATCTATTCCTAATCTTACCAAAGGATGTAGCGTTATATGAATTAATCCAAAATGAAGAAATCTATAATTTTGTTTTAAGTAATAATTAAATTCTTTTTCTGAAAGTAATCTTATGGACTCGAAATCTTGATTCATTGGTAAAATTTCTTCATGTATTTTAATTGAATATGCTTTATTAAATTCAAATAATCCTTGTTGATATATAGTGTTTACATCTTGAGTTGGTAAAACTTGTTGTAGTTCATGACTCTGTAATATAGTGGATGTTGAAGATTATGCGGATGCGGATGCATGTCTAAGATTTGATTCAACAAATAGGAATCTCCTAAGCCTTTCTGTCATATTAACTTATTCAGGATTATTTAACCTACACATAAAGATATATGTGTGTGTGTATATATATATATCTGTGTGTATATAGATTTTAGTTTGGAGAATATGTGGCACGTGTAAAATTTAAAGGGGGGAATTTTTGAAAACTATAATTGTGTCTCTAGTTGGATTAAGAAAGAAAAAACATACGAAGAGAAATGAATAACCACATCCAACATAAATTGAACTCTAGCAAAGGAAATTAATAATGGAAACTATACTTTCTCAACTAGCAAATGAGAAACTTAAGGATACATTTTTTTAAAGTTTATAATTTAGACAAAGTCTTGGAAAGACCGTCTTTCCATAAGGATAAGAAAAGATGTGGTTTGATTAGAATAATAGAAATCTAGGGATTAAGTTGTAATATTTGGGAAAATCAAATTCACACGCTATATATATAAACCCTGCCCTTTTATTTTATTTAAAATTAATTTCAACCACGATGAATTTCTCTTTCTCTCTCATTTTTCACTTCATTTTTTTCACTTTCTTCGTCGTTTAATCTTGTCTTTCTTCTTCGTCATTCATTTTTCTCCAATTTTTGTCATTCATTTTTCCAGTTCGTTGTTCTATTGTGTTTGTGAGAGGTAATTTTTACCTTTTGTGTTCAACTTTTGAATTTATGTTCCCCTCTTTAAGTTTTTGGTTTTAGATCTATTGTTTTTTGTGTTTTATTGCAGCGTGATAGGGAAGAACAAAGGTGAATCCGTCAAAGGTCCTGCGAATATCAAAGGTGATGTTTATTTGTTGAATTTAGGTTGTTAACATGTATTTTTGTTGTCAAATGAGGATGCATGTGCTTTAGTTTGCAGTATAAGCATTTTTTATGCTTTTCGTGTGATTATGTTACTGTATTTTTTATATCCCCCAATTTTGAAGATTTATTTTTCGAAGATATGATGTTTATTGTGAAAGGCTTTGGGTTCATAGTGTAATATCTTGATATTAAGTGGTCGTTGTGTTAAATTGCCTATTGTTTTGGTGCGTAATGTTTACTTTTGTCTTCCGCCCAAATTCTTTTGTAAAATTCAGTGAAATGTACTGTGTTTTGAAATCAAATCTAATTTTGTTATTGTTTATGTTATTTTTTTTATGTCCTATACTATTTTGAGGGTGATATGATTCATATTTGTTATAAAAGGTTATATGTTTATTGTGAATTATTTTGCTTTTCTTCACTAGTTTGTGACAGTTTCATTTTTCGTAGAATGGTTGTTTTGTATCTTTTCATTAGTATGTAACATTATTACTTTATCTAATAATTGTATCATTATATTTTTAAGGTTTTCGTTTTAATATTTTTACTTGATGAGTTTGGTTTATTAATGTTGTGATTTATTTATCTTGTTTATTGTATGTTATTATTTTATTATGTGTTGATGATTGTCCTATTTTGGTTTTGTACAAATGGGTGTGTGCAAATCATCGCGCATCAAGAACTCACCGGCTATTGGATTGGATGTTGCAAAGAAGAGAGAAATGTCGTAGAAGTTGTTATTGAGGAACTAGAAGTTGCTCCTATCATCACTTATAGGAAGGATTCAAAAAAGTACACTAAAATTCCTACTGATAAAGCTGAGGCTGAGGGTGGGATTGATGAAGTTGGGGGATTTGGACCAAAGAGGATTGAAGTAGAGAGTTTAGAACCCCATGTTGTTGATGTGAATGCAGCAAGATTGGATGTTGGGGCTTCAAAAATCTAGAGATTTGATGAGAATGTAGGGGTTTCCTTTGGGGGTTATGAGGGTGCTGGTGGTTCTGAGCATTGAAGGAAGTTAAAGAAAGTCATAAAGAAAAGAGTTGAGAAGGTAGTTGAGAAGGCAGTTCCTGAAAAAGGAAAGGTTGTTGTTGCTGAAATTAGTCAGAAAGAAGTTAGGGAAAAGGTTGTAGTTGAGAAGAGTGCCAAAAAGAGAAAGGATTTTGTGGGCACAACCGAAGCTACTCGAAAAAGAGTTTAGGAAGAAAGTTGTAGTTGAGAAAGAGAAAAAAGGTGTAAGAAAAATTGTTATCACTGAGAAAGTTGTAGCTGAGAAGAGAAAGGTTGTTGCAGCTCAGAAAAAGACACTAGAAAAAACTGTAATCAATGTTGTTGTCGCTGAGAAGAAAATAGCAGAAAAATTTGTAAGCAAGGTTGTTGCAAAGACAACAAAGAAAGTTGATGGTGATGCGGGAATGAAAACTACGTCAAAAAATGGAAGAGCCTCAGTTACGGGTGAGGATGTCATTCCAGTACCTAGTTTCAATGAAGTTGGAGTTAGTGTTGTGAAGAAAAAGAGAAATAGGGAGGTTCAAAAAGTCATGACGTTGGTGAGCAGCGTTTGAGTAAAGTAATTTTTTAATTTAGTTTGAACATTGTGGTTCTATTATGAAACATTTGTTGTTTGTGTTGAAACAGCTTTTTTTGTGATTATCGTCTAATAGTTTAAATTTAATTTTATTAGTTACTTATTATGATTTCTTAATTGTTTATAAAGAAACATTTCAGTTGTTCTCTTCTATGAATCTTAAATTTATTGGTTAATATCTACATATGGTAGTTTTAATTTAGTTTAAAGGGTCAACTATGTATGTTAAAACATTTTTTTGTTTATTTACCATGGGAGAATTTGTTGCTTTTTAGTGAGTGAAGCTAATATGTTAGAAAACAGTGTGCCTTTTAAAAAAATAAGGTTAAACTTTTAGTTATAGTCTTTAATTTATTGATGTGTTGTCGTTTGGAATTGAAGAGTTGAGAAGGATTTCAGGTCTTTCTGCAGACCTGACATGTATGGGTTTGACTGCCTTTCTCTTGGAGTTTTAGATAGCCGATAAAGTAGCTCTTGGGTTTGGTGGTATGTTAAACCTTGGTATTCGTAAGTTGCCTCTTAAGATCGTTCATTTTCTAGTTCAGAATTTTGATCCTAGTTTTTGTGTGCAACATGCTGGTGATAATAGTACACCCTGTGTCTGGATGATGAGTTTGATGTCTTTGGTTTGCCTATTTGTGACGAAGATGTTATTGAAATTAGTCATACTGAAAAGGTGAAAAACTAGATTTAGAATTGAGGGGACGGTAGAAGAAAAAGTTTAAGATCAAAGGGAATGGAGAGATATCTTTAGATTTGGTTTATGAGGTGATGCTTGAGCTTAAAGAATGTTGTGAGGAGTTTCAAAGATGTTTTGTGATGTATTGTGTTGGGTGCTTCCATGCTCCTACAAGGAGCAAGGCTATTGATATGAAGCTTTTAAGAGCATGTGTGCAAAATTAGCAAAATTAATTGGTGTAGATATGTTATTAAAAAATTGTGTGGAGGTGTGGATATATTTAAGGTTGTCTTGTATAAGGCTGTGAGTGGATGTGTCTACTTTGTTAATTCAATTTTTGCAGTGTGTTCCATATCATCTGAAAGGATTCTGTGGACATACCTCTTCTTCAGCATTGGACTGAGGCAAAGATGAAATTTAGGTGCAAGTGGCTGAAGAAATTTGGGTATGAACGTCCTGCATTACCGAAGAATGTATATCCTTTTATTGATTATGATAGACTGCAAGCCGGTGTGTAGAAAAGTACAATCTTTGCTGGTAATACGAGGGGGTCAGTAAAGTTGCTACTTCTTGTAGTCAGGTTCTGCAATTTGATATTCTCGATGGGGTTTTAAGGATGACGTTCAATCGGATGTGTGTTGTGAAGTTGCGCCGGAAAAATGTGAACAACAAAAAGACACTTTTTTTCTTTTTTTTTAATCTATATTTCACTCAATATTCTGAAGACAATTTTGTCACCTATTTATACCCAAAATAATCCAAGTTCAACCTTAAAGAACCAGTAAAACAATTCAAGTCTTTATAACCTCTTAAGGAACTCCAACATTTATACCTCTTCTTAACAAAGCATTGAAACAACTTCATCCTTAAAGGTTATTAAAGATCAATTGAAGACAACTCTTTTTTTAAAAATTACATAATTCCAAGAGAAAAGTGCATTTTTAACCTCATGCTTTGGTCGAAAGTGCAAAAATGACCTTGTAAAATCTGAAAGTGTAAAAATAACCCTGGATTTTTTTGACCGAAATGTCAACGGTCAAATTGGCCAGAAATAGGTGAAATGATCATTATCCCCTTAAGTTAAAAAATAAAATATAAAATATAAAAAATGCCACTAATAACCTCCTTATCTAAATGATTTTGACTCATATATAAATCAAAAGTCACAAGTCAAAATCTCTTCCCGTACTCATCTATGCCTCTTAGCCCCTCAACCCCCACGCCACTACCACTGCTTATCCCCCCCACACACACACACACCACCACCACCGCTCAATCTTCCGTTCGCATCACCCTCGTGTTCGCTTAGACGCTGTGACTCTTGGAAAATCTCTTCGCAGTTCCTGGTCCACGGCGCTCGTGGTGGTTGACACCCACAATCCTAACTCTGCATTATGTTAATCGGTCACGCCGATCTAATCCTCGAGTTCGAGGGGTTCTTGAACAACGTTCACGAGGAGACCCACCTCAAAATAGAGAACTTACAGGTTCAGATCAAGCAAGATTTATGGGCTAGGGTTGAGCGGTGGTTGAGGTGGGGTGGGGGCTGAGGGGCTGGGTTTTTGGGCTAGGGACGGGTGCTATTGGCAGTGTTGAGAGGTGACGGGCGGAGGAGGAGTTAAGGTTGAGGGGGTGATGACGCGGGGAGATTGGTGGCGGGGATGGTGGCGCGGGGGAGGGGATCTGCAGAGGTAGTGGTGCGAGGAATTTGTTGCAGAGGTGGTGGCGCGGGGGTCTGGGCGGGGATAGTGGCAGGGGTGCAGGTGACGCGGCGGCGGAGCTGGTGGCAAGTTTGAAGATGAAGAAGAAGAAGAACCCTAGGGGTATTTGTCATTAAATTTTTTATTTTAAGAATATGGGTATTTTTGTCCATTCATAAATAGTCAATGCCTGAATTCGTTTGGTCAATCCCGGAATAGTGCAATTTGGGTATAATTGTACTATTTTAAAAAAAATTATGATTTGTTTTGCACTTTCAAATTTTACACGGTTATATGTGCACTTTCAAATTTTAATAGTTTCATTTTTGCAATTTTCCCTAATTCCAAAGGTTACTCCAAAAGTTGATGAACCTGATATTTACAAATATAGGAAGGTACTGTAACCCAGCACCTTTCTCATCTTAATTCTTTGGTTTGAAAATGAAACTTCGCCCTGATAATTCTGTAGTACAGATATCCTTCAGTACGCAAGTTAGCGAATCTAAGTTGTGTTCTAGACAACTGTATGTCCAGTTAAATGCGAAAAAAAACACAGTAGAAATCCGCAAAAAGAGACATTAGGCATCCAGTATATCCCCGCGCCAAGAACAAACCTTATGAATGTTGGATTTCTCAGTAATTCATTCAATTACCAAAGAAGGAAATTGTTCTCTCCTCGTGGATTTCTTGTGCCAAGGGTTTTCTGACTCCCCACTTCCGGATTTCTTATGCCTGGCATTTTCGTAATTTCAGGGATTGATGAGCTGTGACTCTCTTGGATCAGAGAACTGCGACCTCAGGAAGAACCTGTATGAATATAGCCAGGTTGGCTAGCGATATTCCAAACTTTAGTACCACTTCTTAGGTGAAAAGGTAGGACCAAAATCTTGTACTTAAATCTTTGTTTTGTGATAGGCAGTGGCATATTATAATAAAATATTCAAATTCATTCGTTCCACTTACAAGTTACAACTAGTGTTTGTTAATTCAACTCATGTCTCTATGAGTTTGCTTTTCACTTCTTGCTGACTTATCTTGTAATATGGTGGCAACTGTAGCTTGTTTGTGCAGTTAATTGTTTTGGTACCAGATTATTATATTTAGCTTGTTGCCATTATGCCTTTATCCCTTTATCTTTCCTTATTGTAATCCTGATTGTGCAAGTCAGGAGTTGGATAGAATGGGTGACAATTTTTTCTGTTATGATAGGATTGTTTTACACTTTTTGTTGCTGCATACATATTGCTGGACCTCATACTTAGAAATGGCGATGCTGTCTTCTATCATCATGCTAGGAGGTCTCACCATCTCCTGTTGTGACTGAGGCCAACCGATTTCCATATGAGTAATGAACAGAGGTTTGTATACTGTGATGATAGTGGTGTTGGCTTAGTTCTTTGACAACACGTGATACTTCATAGCTTCAACAATCCATTTCTGGTCCAATGAACTTACTACACGGCTCCTGATGATAGTAGTAAGTACTGTTGACAGTTGATACCTGGCTGTCTAATGAGCTCGAGTTCCATTTGCTTCCTTCAGTTTCACTAATATACAGCAGGAAAGTGATCACATTTACTGAAAATGTTGTTGAGTTGCAGGATGACAAGAAGCTTTGCTCTGCGGCCGTAAGTTTCTTACTTTGGACAGAAAGGTCAAAGAATCGAGGATTAAGGCTAATGGTCATGTCCAAGGCAATGAAGTACTGCACCAAGAGAACGCCTCTACTGCTGAACCTGAAATCCAGACCTTCAATGTTGCAGTTTGTCAACGCTGCAGAGCCAGCAGCTCCTTCCAGATGGCTGCATTTGTTAGGGAGGATAGGATGAAAGCGCGACTTGAGCAACTTCAAAATTATCAAACAATGATGCTCTTCACGAAAGGAAGCCCGCAAGAACCTTAATGTCGTTTGTGCCAGAAGATTGTTGGCATCTTGAACAAAGAATAGGTCAAAATTCGGAAGCCTGCTTTGATATTCTGTTGACAGTCAGGTTCGTGAGGGGTTGAATTGGAAGTAGTCGTGAAGTTAAACTAGTTTCGGAAGACAAGAATGAATTGGTGGGAGGCTGTGGAAAAATTTCTAATAATGGGGCTACAGTGTTCTGGGTGGGATGGAAAGGGGGAGGACGCATTCACAAAATGCGTCCTCAGTATTTTCTGATTTTCCTTCGTTCAACATGCAGAAGACGCATTTCTTAAATGCGTCTTCATGAATTTCTTATTTTTAACGCTGCTTCACCGGTTTTCCTATTTGCATGTGGGGTGTTTTTTAAGACGCATTAGAAGAATGCGTCTTCTCTGTGTGTTTTGTATTGTAGCTGCAGCTTTGCTATTTGCATGGGGTCTGTTTTTTTAAAAAAAGTTGAAGACGCATAAGAAGAATGCGTCTTCTCTGTGCGTTTTTTGTATTGTACCTGCAGCTTTGCATGCAGAATTGCAGAG
>JAULKM010170119.1:0-15756 GCA_032355605.1 Rubia tinctorum | reverse complement strand
TTTTGTGATATAGTTGTACCATAGATAGAATCATTTTCCTTTTGTGATTCTGTCTCTGACTGTGTATATATATTGTAACCTTGTGTCATTAATAAAAACACACGTTCATATTTTACAAGTAAACATGCAAGCATGAGACTCAAATCTTCTGTTTTGTATCGTTTGTAACCCGTGAAAACATTGAGATCTAAGAAAATTTATCAAATTAACCCGAAACCGATCAGAGAACTCGGTATAAATTTATCTAATAGAATATCATTTCTGTCTGTGTTCCAAGTCAAAACAGTCGCAATATAGTAAACAATAGACTTGATGCATCTTTATCACATGTTGCATTCTTGATCAATGTTGCGACAAACAATGAATATGTAATGCAGCGGAATGCAAACAATGAGTCTATCAACAAGCAATCAAACAATTCAAGACAAGAAACTTATAGAGGACTCAAGAGATTTTATCTAATTTGATATTTCCACCTACGTCCTGCAAAAATGGTTCCACTAGATCAACAAATGAGATTGCAAGAATTACAACCCACCAAAAATCCCTCATTTCTTTCAAATTTTTCTGCTAAAGTGTTTGTCACTAAGAGTTGTTCTAAAACCCCCGCTTTTGCCCTCCTGCCTCCAGCTCCTTTACTGTACCTGTGGCCACCTCTAATTTTTCCAAGGCAAAGAATTATGTAGTTTTTAAAGTCCCAACCCCACTTTCCCTTTCGCCCTCATTCACGTAGAAAGTCAAAGAAGAATAAACATGATTTACAAAGAAAGTTGGGCTCACAAACCATACAACATAAAGCCACAAACTCACAAATCTCCACCTCGATTTTATGAAGAATCGGGATCGAACAACAATTAACAACACCGAGAACATTCATTGAATCATTCTCCACGTCCTTCTCTAATTGCTCGACTTCGTGACGTTGATCAAGTCGCAACAATGCCGAAACATGATCCCCATCACCACCTTTTTAGCCATATCTGCTGGATTCTCGTTCGTGTGCACTTTCTCAACAACAATGGACCCCTCAACGCCGACATCTCAAATGAAGTGTGGCTTTATGTCGATGTGTTTCGTCCTCCCATGATACATTTGGTTCTTGGTCAAGTGTATCGCGTTTTGATTATCACAAAACATCTTCACCTTATTTTGCGCAATTATGAGCTTACCGTTCAACCCCTTTAACCAAAGAGATTCCTTCAAACCTTCGAGGGCTATGTACTTGGCCTCCGTCGTGGAAAGTGCAACCACCAGTTGTAGTTGCGCCTTCCAACTCATCGCACAACCAAATAAAGTGACTACATACTCAGTCAACGACCGCCTCTTGTTCAAGTAACCTGCAAAGTCCGCATCAACATATCCTCTCAACTTAGCCTCACCTTCATTCACTTGTCTGTAGTGTAAGCCAACATTTGAAGTTCCCTTCACAAATAGAAGGATCCACTTCGTTGCCTACCAATGTTCTCTTCCCGGGTTGGCCATAAACCGGCTCAAAAGGCTATCCGCATATGCAAAATATGGTCATGTGGACACTATGGCATACATGATACTTCCCATGACATTTACATAAGGAGTCCACTCCAAGCTCGCTTAACCCTCCATGGTCTTTGGTGACATATTTGTGAAGAGTTTGAAATGAGTGGCCAAAGGTGTTTGAACTCCTTTTGCCTCTGATGTCCCGAACTTAGCCACCACCTTCCAAAGATAATCACATTTGAGACACAAATAATTAATCGCGTATCCTATCCCATGTGATTTCCATCCCCAAAATCTTCTTGGCCGGTCCCATGTCTTCCATTTCAAACTCACTATTCAATAGTCTTTTCAAGTCACGAACCTCATTCTTGTCTTTCGACGCTATTAACATGTCATCCACATATAGCAACAAGAATACTCCACAACCATTCACCCACATATAATAAACACAACTATCATAATTTCTCCAAACAAAACCATTTCGAACTATGAACTGATCAAACCTAAGATACCATCGCCTTGGGGATTGTTTCAAGCCATAAAAAGATTTTCTAAGAAGATATACCTTTTCTTCATCTCCAACCTTGGTGAACCCTTCCGGTTGAGCCATGTAGATCCGCTCCTCAAGATTCCCATGAAGAAAATCCGTCTTGAAATCCATTTGCTCATGCTCTAAATCATATTGATTTACAGCAAAAATCGTATCGATGTGTACTTCACCACGGGGAAGTATATTTCATTATAGTCAACTCCTTTCTTTTGCGTGAACCCCTTAGCCATCAATTTCGCTTTACATTTTGGCTTCTCAAACCCCATAATGTTTTTTTCCATTTGAACACCCAGTTACAATCAACCACCCGTTGGTCTCTAGGCTTGTCCACCAGTTGCCACGTTTCATTCTTCTCAAGTGATGTCATCTCATCCTCCATTGCAAACTTCCAAGATTCATGATCTTTGTTTCTCATCGCCTCTAGATAAGATCTAGGTTCTGAGTTATCCAACTCTTCCGCAGAAATCAAAGCAAGGGCCACTAGGTTGGAATAACCATACCTCTTTGCTGCTCGAGTCTCTCTCCTAGTTTGGTCCCTTACCAAGTTGTATGATCCAAGCCCTTGATCATCGTCATGACCCCTTTCGCCTTGATCCAACCTCCCTATCATCAATGTTATCATCTTCACTACTCTTTCCCAATAGCTCTACCTCAATTTCGACCCTTTTTTAATAACCTCCTAGTTATCCTTGGCCCATTGAGTCGCTACCGTCATATAGTATTCAGACTCTCTAAAGACGCATCCCGGCTATTGATGCACTTTGAAGCTCCACTTCATTGTACCATAATTTCTAACCCTCACACCTTTCGGGTATCCAAGAAACATACACCTCTTAACTCTAGGATTAAGCTTGCCCTCACGTTGGTGCATATAAGCCACACAACAAAATACACGTAAGTTTTCAAGTTTTAGAGGTGAACCACTTCACACTTCTTCCAGCGTTTTACAATCCAAAGCCACCGAAGGGCACCTATTGATCAAGTGAGCCGCCATGTTAACGGCTTCCCCCAAAAACCTCTTCGGCATACCAGCTTCGAATAACATGCATCTCAACCTATCAAGAAACATTTAGTTTATCCTCTCCGCAAGGCCATTTTGTTGTGGAGTTCCTCGGACGGTTCTATGCCTAACCATCCCCCCATCTTTGGCAAACCTGTTGAACTCATCACTCAAGAACTCCAAACTATTGTCCGTCTGAAACTTCTTGATCTTTCTCCCCGTTTAGACCTCAACCATCTTTTTCCAATCCTTGAACTTGCCAAAGGACTCACCCTTGGATTTCAAGATGTACACCCAAACCTTACGAGAACAATAATCAATGAATGTGATGAAGTACCTACATTCACCTTGAGTTGACATCCTTGATGACCCCTCACAAATCCAAATGCGCATAACTCAATGTATCCCGAGTCACCTCTATGGTGCGTGGAAACTTCACCCGTGTGGCCTTGCCATAAATGCAATTCTCGAAAACTCTAGGTTGCTAAGTTTATCTCCCTCAAACAACCCTTGCTTACTCAACTCCTGCAACCCTCTCTCACTTACATGACCAAACCGTTTGTGCCAAAGGCTTGCCAAAGAAGTCTTTTGTGGCTTCGCAATAGCCGCCACATCACCAACCACCATGCTACCTTGAAGAACATAAAAGGCAACATCCTCTAACGCCCCTCATGACCACAAGTGCACCCTTAGTGACAATCAAGACATTCTTCTCGCCCTTCCAACAAAAGCCACGTTAGTCCAATGTACCAAGTGAAATCAAGTTCCTCCGCAGTTCCGGGACATATCTCACCTCTGTTAATATCCACTCCATCCCATCATGGGCCTTGATTCTCACCGAACCAATCCCCGCCACCTTACACGATTTGTTGTTTCCAAGTAATACATCACCTAAAGGTGCCTTTTTTGTAGCTTTCGAACCAACCTTCATTCGATGCCATATGGAATGAGTAACTGGAGTCCATGATCCACCTTTTATCTGGACACGAGGTCGACACTACAAGGACCTTGGAGTCCTCGTATCCATGGTCCACACCTTGGCATACTGCTAATTCACCATCTCGCCTCTTGGTCGCTTCATCTTCTTGATCCAAAAAATTCTTCTTCACGTGTCCTTCTTCATGGCACTTTTAACACTTAATGATGAATTTCTTTGAGTTCCGAGACTTCAACCATGACTTCTTCTTGCCTTTGAAATCTTTCTTGTCTGACCTCCCTTGGTGCATCACCAAGCAATCTCCGCTAGTAGACTTAATCTCCATCCGTCTTTTGTGCTCCTTAGACTTTAAGGCCCCTACAAGCTCATCGAGGGTGATATCGTCCCTCTAATATTTTAGAATATCAACAATGTGCTCTTAGGAAACGAATGAAGTAAAACTAAAGCTTGATCTTCGTCATCATACTTCACCCCCAATGTTTTCTAAATCTACCACCAACTTGTTGAACTCATCAAGATGGTCCATTAAGTCTCACCCTTCCGTAATCTTGAATGTGAAGAACCGTGCCTTGAGAAATAAACATCGCTCATAAACTCCGTACTAACTTTTTATCTCGATCCTTGATGCAAAGATGACTTTAAATGCATGCAAACAAACTAGTTATAGTTACAAACAACCAATCTTTCCTTACCTTGTCGATAATCATGAGGATGTCTCACCAACTATTTCTCTAACTAACATATAACCTAAGAGACGCTTTATAGATTTAATATGCTAGCAACATTAAGAATGAGAAATACCCAATTCATAACCAACAAACTCTGAAGCAGGATTGTTAAATTATGACTGTTGCTCCCTACCACTGATTGAACTGAAATCACAATTACGGATGATTGGTTCAATTGGCATTTAATTAACTAACATGCTATCAAATATTGGCCACTACTCAATAACATGAAAGCAATCATAAACATTATAATCAAGAACAACAGATGCAAGCATGCAATAAAAGTATAAAAACTAATTAGATCTCACGAGAATCGACGCCAGTACTTCCTTGATCTTCACCGGAAAAGATGAATTTAGCTAGAAAACATAATTGAATTAACAATCAAAAGCATAAAATAAATGATGAAAATTATCTGAATAAAAATGCTGAGAAACTCTAAAAACCAAAAACTGTTCTGCGCAGAATAATAATGTGCGTGTGGTTATGTCTTCTTCCTGCGTCTAAACCCAAAAAAAATGTCTGGAAATTTACTACATCAAAGAGACTGATAAGGAATAAAATATGTCTTTCCTTATCTATTTGAAATTCAAAGAGATAAACATAATATTCTCTCCTACAATTTAGGAGTCTTCAAATCAATCCAATTGATTTTCCAACTGTATTTTGACTTGCCATAATTTCAGCAAATTAATCCCTCGGTTCTCCACTTCCATCTCTAAGCACAAATAGAAATTTCATTCATGTTTCCGGAATACTGGTCGGTATGGGCATACCGACCACAAACTGCAGCAACTTGATAATTCAGCCTCTAAATCTCTAAACTGCAATATCATTCCAAATAACAATAATATCCAAAGATTTACACAATATTTCAGCTCAATATCAACCCAAAATACATGGTAAAATCAACCCAATCACCAGTCCCATCAGCCACCAAACCACATATAACGAGGAAGATTGTAAGACATGAGGTAAGATTTTCCAATCAGTCTACTATTCACTTAGATACGTTTCTACATAGCTTTCATGGCTAACGGGAGCATCGAAGCAGGCACGACCCTGGGCTTGCCTGCCTGACCACTCTTTTCTTGTCTTGTAGGTTCAGGTGAATATTGGGCTGGTGTGGATCATCGCTAGACATACTACGAGTTTTGGTATTAACAAGTACAAACCTGCAAGAAAGGTCCTGGAAGTGATTTCAGGGAAAGAGCTCTATCGATCAAGTAAGTTCCTTCCATAGAGAATCAGTACTTCTCCTTTTAGTGTTACTTAACCGAGCCAGTGTTGCTCTCCTTGTATTTATAGTAGACTGCATGGCTCCGCGTTGCTAGGGTTTTAGATCGCGGATTACATCGTTGTTGCAATAATCCTAGGCGTGGTTCCGCATTTTCCGGTTCGTGGCTGAGTCCTTAGACATGGCTCCTCTTTACCCGGTTCGTGGTTGAGTCTTAGGCTGGGTCAAAAGGCAACCAGTTTTAGTTTGTGGGCTAGGTATACACAGTTATTATTATATAGGTACCTTTCAATTTAAACTGGGAGCCTGATTCAAATTCTGGACTGGCCATCCTCAAGTGATTCAAACGTTTTCTCATTTACAAAAAAAATGTCACTTTCTTAGTTTTATTTATTTTGATTTCAATTTTATATTTTAATCTATTAATCCCTAATGGAATAGTTTTGATACAACATCTTTATTTTTTACTCGCTTGAATAGTATAATTGTATAATGCGAATATCTAAAGATACTTCCTATGGAGTAAAGATCAAGGATTTTACTCTCACATCACTTCCCTTTAATAGGTTCCCCGAGTCATTACCCAATATCATGTCCTATACCTCCGTCGCCAATTAGCAATGATTGTTAGTTTGATAGTCTAGGCCTAATTTTGAGTGGTTTTCGAAGTAGTGTTTATAATTTATTAAGTTTAAGGGAGGATTTTATTAAAGTATGTTTTCAATTAGTCTTTACTTGATTTTGGGAAGCTCTGATACCACATCTGTAACACCCCAAAACTATGATCAACTTTCTCAATACAAGTATCAGGTCGGACTTGGGCGTGTTACTAAGAATCCAACTGGTCAGATTACTTAAATGCATTAATGAGCAATACTGATTTTGTGAAAGCGATTTTAGAATTCAAAACCTAACTTTCTATAACAATGAAAATCTTATGATAAGTGTTTTACATGGATTAAAGGTACGTACAAGTAAAAGTTCTAAATTGGTTTCTAGATTAAAACGCCCATCCAGGATCCTATCCCAAATAAACTAAAGGTTCCAGACAAAAGCTCTCACTTATTCTGCTTAGCTACATATGATGGGGTTCATTAGACTGGGGTAAGCTCCTTGCTTCGTGAGGTTCCATCGCCAGTATTTACCAAGTGAAATTTAGTGATCACATAATGCAAATAGCCACATAAATCCTAGCACATGGTAAAAGGATACAGGTAGTTTATGCCAAGATGCAGTCAAGTTCCTATATGACCATTGTGATTGACATCAGAGCATAAACCCTTTAGTGGTGCCTGAAAGCTATCAAAATAAAAAATCATACTCTTCAACCACAACCAAAATGTTCAGTTGCAAGCTCATATCAATAATCAAATGGTTATGCTAGCCAACCTAAACTCTAGGTGCAGTCGATCTAATCAAATGGTCTGGTCTATACTGTTCCCCATTGATTTTGTCCGAACTACAATCGCGCCGGGGACCCCAAAAAACACAGACAAGTAATGAGGTAGCACGTAATCCAAGTTTGAAACGACAAGACAAAGTATTAGCCGGTAATCCACATATAATATCACGGTAATTAAATTCACATAATAGCACAATAATTAAGCACACTGTGAAAAAGTACACATTGTGCTTAATTACTGTGAAGCAAAATAACGGACGTGAAAAGAAGCATAATATTAATAAACATTTCATGCATTACATAAAATTCTCAAATAACATATTTAAAATTAACAGGCATAAAATAACATGCAATAATAATTTTTAGTTCAATGTTGGGGCAATGAAAATACACTCACCTTTATAAAGTGTGAACCGGTTGAAATCACCGCAACTCCATTATAATAAATTAATTTGAACACCTAAATTTCCACCTCCTATTTATAGTTGGGGTTGGTTTCTTCAGAAGTTAATCTAAAGAAACCAATCATAAGGCAACACACACATATAATTTTCTTTAAATGCAACCAGCCTTTTTTTTTACTGATTGTTGGTTGCAAGATTTTATTTCTCATCATGATTTACAACTAAATTCACTAAAAACTGCAGATTTTATACATTGCAGGGATCAGATACTACCATCACTCCACTTCCTACTCCCTCACATCATCCAATTTTTGCAGGTTGCACAAATATCGTCTCATAGGGATGACATAATGGTGTGGAGGTCCTCTACAAATGGATCTTTGTTTTTCAAATAAGCCTATAAAGCAATTGCAAAGTCCATAAGACCACTCAGATCTTTATCCCAGGTCTGACATCCTAAACTTCAAAAAAAAATCTCAGTTTTATGTGGAAGCTAGTGAATGCTATTCTCCAATTTTATGATATTGTGATCTGCTCTAATATCAGTATGGCATCTAAGTGTATTTACTGCTGCAATTGCAATAGTCTATCTCACTTTTTTAATGATTTCTAGTTTGCAACTAAAGTGTGGGATCATTTTTATCTAGTTCTGAAATTACCCTGCTGTCAGTTTAATTCTATATGGGATAAGTTGACATATTTATGGACTGTAAAGGTGAATCTATAATTCACACCACTCTCATCATATTAGCCCCTTCATTCATATGTTGGCATATATGGAAAGCGAGAAATAACACACTATTTGATAATCTGAATCCAAATCTTGAGATGGTTGTTCAGAATATCATACAAGATATATTTTTTAGCTTTCTATATTAATCCATATCCTAGCAATACTGCCACGGATATAGAATGGACTCGCATAGGACTTATTCCTAAGTTAAAGCCTCCGCCCAAACCCAACATTAGACTAGTTAAGGGGATTAAGACTATTAACTCCTTGAAAATTAATATAGGTGCATGTTGACTGATGGTTACTAAATGTGTAGGTATAAGCATAGTTATAAGAGACCCTAATGATTACCTAATTAATTTCTTCTTGAAATCTGTAAAGGTAAATTCTAGCTTACATGCATAATTGGTTGCCATTAAAACCGGGGCTGAAATTTCCTTATCTCTAAATCTTCAGAACTGCACACTTGAATCAACTTGCTCTTTGGCAATTGAATCTATTAACTCACCATTTAAATCTCCATGGGCCTTATATGAAACTGTCAGATTAGTGAGTTATGTTTTTCAATTCATGTGAATCGCACACTTTGACAAGGTAATCTGATAGCAACTTACTTGGCTAAAAGAGCTATCCAAAATCTCTGAAACTGGATTTTTTTGGGCCATGATCAAATGGATAAAAAATGCAAAGGCCTACTGTTATTAGATAGGCAAAGTGTGCCAGTCTTATGAGTTGATGAACAAAACGAATACTGCTATTTTTTTGCTCTATTTGCAGGATACAAACAATGAAAATACAAAGCACATGACTTCATATGCAAACACAATCACACATCTGTGATGGAGCAATGCACCACCGCACAATAATTCAAGTGAAATTCCAGGAATTTGGAAGATCAAGTTGTTTAGCAACTCTTTGTATAAATATGTTAGGAACTTTTGAAAGTCTAGCCACATTTAAACTACTAACACAAGGGGTAGAGGTAGTAAATATGGAATCACTTCCAAGAGTTCCAATCATACCAATTTCTAAACGGCAACCATATTTCCTTTTGTTTATCTCTTTCAAATGTTCAAGTCAAATTTTAAACTGTAATTTATGTAATCACACTACAATTATTATATTTTGATGGATAGGAGATCCAAATAAAACTCTCCCATTCATATGGGTTTCAGATAAAAAAAGAAGAAGCATTCCATCAAAATGAAGGTGATGCTGAGAAAAGGCTACTCCCTCTTTTTGCTTTACCTGGTTTGTTCCCATTTTGGGAAAGACACGTGGCCTTTGGCCATGTGAGGGTTTTTTTCCCCAATAAGTAAGGGGTGTATATAGGTTTCCTATGTATTTTTAGAAGAGAAAGGAATATTTGGCCACTGACCGTTACATTGTTAAGTTTATGCATTTCCCTTCACTAAGTTATGAAAGAAAAGTGCAGTAGTTGAAATAAGGCAACTCAGATTTTCCATCAAAAGGACGGTTGCACAAAAGCAATTGATTAGTGTATTTTCCCTATTTATATAAATATTCATGTAATTCCATCCATCCTAACATCCTCCCCTGTGTTAGATTGAGGTGGCCTGACATGAGAGAATTAGAGAAAATATATCACCGAGAACCTGAGGAAATCATGTTGTGGGATGGGATGATCCCGAATCTCATACACAAGATCTTGGAGTCTATTTCCTTCCTTCTTGCTAGGTTGTCACTGGGTAATGTGCTGGATAGAATGGTTTTTAATAGCTCGATCTCTTGACTTTAGCTGCAAAATGTGACCTGTAATAAGGTACCTACTGAAAGGAAGAGGGCCACCAGAGTGTGTTCCAAAGTAGGAAAATGTGTGATAATATAAATGATGTTTACTTCATAACAACTAAGTTCAAATGCTTCGAAGTTTCATGCAATAGGTGAGAGAATGTCACTGGCAAAACATATCATGATAACATAATACATGCATAATGCTAGGCATTTGGGAGAGGGGAGGGGCGATATTTTGGAGTTGGGATATCTATCTAATCCATTCTAGTAGTCCTAGAATTAATCTGATCCCACCAAATGTTAGAACTGTTTGATGATCAGCCCAACTTAGAAAGAGAGTCGGCCACCACGTTACCCTCCCTGTAAATCTGTGTAAGAGGGATGTCTCCTAAATTGTTCCTAATGATCACACATCTGGAGAATAGTGTGTATGTGAGGTGTCTTTCATTTTGGTTGGGGACGGGATGAGTAATCCCCGACCGCCCAACCCTTATTATTATTTTATTTTCTATAATTTTTTCTATTCTATTTTCTAATTTAAATTATAAGATATATTTTATTTTGTTTTATTATTTATTTTATTTTATTTAATCTATAAATTATAATAATTTATACTCCCTCAATCCCACTCTAAATTGCTTATTTACTTTTTCACGATTTTCAATGAGCATGTTTGACCGTAAATATCTCTAAATACTTATAATAATGTCGCATAAAAATTTTATTATTAAAAAATAGATGTTAAGACAAATCTAACAATATCCCACATGATATATTTATTATTTACATACTAATTTATATTTAGGGTCAAAGTTTACAAAGTTTGACTTTCAAAAAGTAAATAAACAATTTAGAGTGAGACGGGAGAGTATTTTTTTCTTGACTTATAATATATACTCAATTATCAATGTATTAATTTCGATTGTAGTTACGCCATTACGAAACTTTATATACTTTTAGCTAATGTCACGCTAATTGTAAAATTGTAATATATTTATTATAAATTATTTAATTAAAATTTTAATCACTATTTCTTATTTGATAAAATTTTTAATTTAATTTGCGAATTTTACTTTTTACTTTTCTCTCTGTCTCGACTCATTATAACTCGGTAACTATTTCCTTTAAATTTTTCATACCCATTTCTGGAAGACGTGACTTTGACTAATGTACTAAAGATAAACAATATAATAAATTTAACATTTTTCATTATTTTTAAAATTTTGTTTTGTTTAATTTTAAAAATTATTTCAAGGTGTAGTCAAGGAAAGAAAAATAAAACCAGATTGTTCATGTTTAAAATTAATTATTATCTACATACTGTATTCGTCAAGGGTAAGGGTTTACATTCGCCCTTTCCCTTTCAGTCTCAAAATTTTTAGTTGGGCTCACATTCATAACCTTATTTAGTTGAACGTAAAATTGAAATTTTTTACATTTTGTTTTCGAGAGATTGTCCAAAATGATACCAACTTTTAATCAAAATTCACAGTTTGGTACCCAAATTTTGAATTTGTCCTTTAGAGGTGCTCATTTCTTCATTTAAGTCTCAAAAAGTTACCTTTTAGTAAAAATTGGGTACCAATTTCGATCAAAATTGTGTCAAAACAATACTCATTTTAACATAAAAAGAACCTTTTTGGGACATTAATGAAAAAATGGGTACCTTTTCATAACAATTTTTATAATTGGATACCAAACCGTGAATTTCATTTAAAAGTGGGCACCATTCTAGGCATTTTCTCTTTTGTTTTCCATCACAAATTTCATACTCAACATTCATAACCTCTCCACTAAATCACACATTTTAACACTATGATTATATCTCGTCATTTCAGCATATTTTATTAAGTTCATCCAAACTAGGGGATAATGATGATGATTATGGACTTATTACTATTAGTGATCATTATAGGCTGAATTTTTAAATGATAAAAGGTGATAATTATTTGTACAAAAAGTGCTACGAAAATTCAATTGTTAAATTACATTACCACCATCGTAATGATATTTTTCTTGTACAACTACCCACCCATTAGAGTACCCACATGTGCAGGTATCCGCATTTGAACACCCATGCATGTAGCCGCACGTTTGTGGCACAATTTTGTTTGTACGCTAACTACATCTAATATTTAATTAAATTGAAGGGATATATACAAATATAACCCTACCTATCCGAATAAGTGCAAATAGAATGATCAGATAATTTTTACTAAAAAATTACCCTAACTATTTAATGAAAGTGCAAATATAACCCTCCGAAATATATTCCGGCATTGACTAGCAATTTCCGATTGTTGATTGACCAGAACGATCAAAATGCCCTTTAAATCAAATACAAAAAATTTGAATTTAAATTATTAAAGAAATAAATTTTTTTTGATATGGCTGATCACCGGACTGCAAGGTAAATTCAAACCACCAGCAGTAGACTCGAAAGAAACACACTCCCCGAACATTGCCGGGAAATTCACCATTATTCCCTCCACAACAAACCACCCTGTTATTCAATCTCCGAAACGCGCAGCTATGATTATCCCCAGGTGCAAGTGCGTTGTACTCAAAATTAACATTCGCCGGAGCATGCCGTTATTGTCTGCATGTTATTGTGGTCGTTTTGAAGATCTTTAGCAGCAGGCCAACTCTGGAGGTTTACTAATTGTATTGTGCGCACGATATCAGTTTTTGTTCATTTCTTATGACATGCGCGTGGATTTTGTGAGCAGTATTCGTGCCGGATTGACAATTAATCGTCAATATCGTGCATGCATGGTGTGTGCGAAAAGTTCCTCCAAATTCATCTAGTACAAGCCATAAACAAAATATTTACTACTTCACTCGGTTCCACAAAACACTTCACTCGGTTCCACAAAACACTTCACTAAAACTGAAAGGACGATAAGAATACCCTATAGTTTCATACCTGGACTTCATCGGCCAAACGAAAAATCACCATCCATTCAGTAATCAATATAAGGGTGTTAGGTGGAATTTGGTTACATTATAAGGAAAAAAATAAATTCAAATACAGAATTACTCGTTCGTTTTCAACGAAAATGAGTAAGTCTCAGTAAAGACGGCATTTTCTTAAATTTGTGTACAAGTTCACTATACTTTTTACCTTAAATGTTGTAATTTTTTAAATAAAATTTAGATATCCTATTTTAAAAGTTAAAACAAGCAATAATGTGTATTTGAATGTGAAATTATTAAGATATATAATGTAAAAAATACATTTTTAAATTTAATATTTAATTTAACAAATGCAATGTATAAAGTAAAAATAAATGGACTTTCCATAAACTTATGGATAAAACCCACTCTTTGAAATTACTTCTAAATTTCCAGCTCTATTTTCGTTACTTCTTCCTTCATTACATTCGTTGTTGTTTTTATTAAAGTTGTTTTTAAGGCTACAATATTTATCGGTAACCGCGTACCACTGGTTACCACACTTGCTTTAAAAATAACGGGATGACACCGAGCGATACGCGGTGTTTGTGTTATATATTTTTGTACTACCTTCGTTCATTGGATGTGTCACCATAGTTTTAGATAATCGTTTTTAGGTGAATGAAATGTGTGGATGAAATTGAATTTAGAAGAGGAAAAAGTAGAATGATTGGATGAATTAGAAGGAATATTACCATAAAATGAAAGTGTGTTAAATTCACAAGAAAAAAATGTAAAGTGTGTCACATCTAATGAAACGGAGGGAGTAATACATTTTGTTGATGATTATTTAAATATTGTGTAATATTTATTGCGACGCTAACATTTTTATATATTTCACTGATAGCTCTTGATATATTGTGTAATATTTTATTGTATTAATTTGATTAAATCATGTTATGATACATTTTTACGATAACATTTAAAAATGAATCTCAACATATAAATAATTACTTTTTAAAAAAAAAATATGGATGGAATATTATAAAAATAATCCATTTTTATTGTATTCAATACTTAACGATTTCTAACTAAATTAATTATTTCACTTCATAACTCATATATTTTTCCTTACATGACTAAACTTTAAAATTTTAAATAAACTTTATTTTTAATTTAAATATACAACACAAAATGTACATCATAATATTTTAATTAATAATATCGTGTGTTGTGTGATGGTACTTGCTAGTTTCTATAATTGTTTTCGTATTTATTTCTCCCTATATTTATTGAATTATTTTTATTTACATTACTTCTACCGTTATCTTTCTCCCTATTATTGTATTAATTTATCTCTTTATATTTTTGTATCATTTCCTCTAAATACATTTTTACATTAATATTTGTATTTTCACTTCTATACTATAAGATGATCTCCCATGAGACAGTCGAAACTTTAGGAAGAGATTTTTATGCAATTCTACCTATATTCTAGGTCCAGAGACGTATCTCTAATAATTTTACAGAGACTTATTTCTAATAACTTTACAGAGACCTGTCACTAATATTTTTCCAGGGTTTTTTGGTCCAATTTTTTTCCATCATTACATTTGCAATCTGGAAAATAAAAATAAAAATATCAGTAAAAATATTTAAAATATTTTTAAAAGGTAAAAAATTAATATAATCATCAAACTGAAAATTATATGCATCGAAAAAATAGCAAAATAACAACTAAAAATAAAAAATCAACAAAAATATTGGAGGAAAAATATTAAAAATTAAATAAAAGAGAAAAAATACATTAAAATCAAATAAAAATTGACAAAAAAACTGGAAAAAAACGTCGACTACAAAAAAAACATCAACTAAAAATTATAAAAGCATAAACAAATCTTCAATTGATCAAATATTAAGCAGACACAAACATAACTACTCGGTAGACGATTCTCTCTGCTTTCTCTCTGCTCTAAAGCTAAGGACAGAACTTCACGCCAGAGGGGTGACCGCCGGTGCCCCTCACCGCGCCAGTCACCCCTTCCACCCCTCCCTTTTGTTTTCCAACCACCCCTCTCTCACCCCACCACACAGCCTTCACTTTCACTCCTCGCCCAACTACGGTTCACGATGCTCCAAGGTTTCCCATTTTTTCGCCGGCTCCAAGTTCAGATCGGGTGTCCGGAACCCCGATCCAAGGGCAACAAAGTTTTCGCCGACGACGGGTTTCCGATCGTGACCGGAAAACTGAGAGGACGATCATCCAGGGGATGCGCCATCGGTATCCGACGGTTTCGAAGTGGCCGGCGTAAGACGCACTTGTCACGCACCGCCGACGAAGACGTTGTCACACCGGGACCGCGCGTCCAAACTACGCGCTCCCCATACAGACGCGCTCAAGTGCCACCGCACGCGCCCACGCGCCGCTCAAATGTACTGCTACCGTCTGTTCATCCGTTGGGGTCTCCTCCTCCATTGATCGCAGTGTTTCAGTTGTCTTTCTTTTTTCCTTTTTTTACTGTTTCCTTTATTTTCTTTTTACATGTATTTTGATTTTCTTTTGGCTGTGTAGATGTAGTGTTGTTTTTATGGTTAGAAGGGATATGTTGCTTATTTTGGGTCATTTTTGATCTAATATT
>JAULKM010170108.1:0-15757 GCA_032355605.1 Rubia tinctorum | reverse complement strand
TTGCGCCCTAAAAACTGGTGAAGACTATTGTTGACCAAAACGTCATATCAAACCAATGTTGTATTAGAACTTTAAAAAATTAAGGGCTATGTTTGCTCTTATAAAAATTTGAGGGTTATAATAACACATTATTCTAATCAATATATTTTTATTGAGTGCCACAATTAATAGAATAGATGAATTAGAATCTGGTTAAGAAATGAAATCTTCTTTTGATTAGGCTTTGTATATATACTTTTCCATATTTGATTCTAACTTGTATACCCTTTGTATTCTCTATATACATGAATATACACAACCACAATTATTTGTGGGGTTTTAAATTCTATCATGGTATCAGTCAGGACTGTCTAAATATTACCAAGTTTTCCCCTAAAATTTCTGACTCCTCTCCCTGTGATTTCCGATCGACGGCCGCCGCCCACTCGCCTCTACACCGACACTGTCCGACTGCCGTCTGACCACCATCCCAGCCGGTTCGTCGGACTCGACCGATCGGAAAAATCTGCTGCTGCACGCGCCCACAAAAACCGTTGTCGCTGCTGTCTCACCGGATTCATGCGCCTGCAGTGACCATCACGCGCCGGCAATTGTGATCCCTCCGCACTTGCTTCTTCGTCCTTGCAAAAGAGTTAAATAAGTTGTTCACTGCCATTCACAAGCTTGCTGTGTGTTTGATCCAATTTGATATTTAAATTGTGCTCAGATATTTTCTCGATGTCGACAATTACGCTTCCTGCCTTGGCTTACTCAGGTTACATCTGTTTTACGGACTGTCAAGTTAATTGGCTATGTTGATGGTTCGGTTCAGTGTCCTGCTCCGCTTGTGAGCTCATCTTCCAAGGAATCCGTTGACAACGCTCCTGACGATGCCGATGCTCATGAGGTTTGGATTCAGACTGATCAGCTTGTTCAAGCTGCTCTTTTTTCATCCCTGACTCCTTCTGCAATGTCAGCAGTAGACGGTATGGTCACTGCTACTCGGGTATGAGATGCTTTAGCCACAAAATATCAGAATAATTCTCGTGCTCGTCATCTTTTTCTCTGTGATCGTTTATATGAAGTTTGTCAAGAAGATCAAACTGTTCAGAAATATTATGCTCATTTTAAAGATATTCTTGATGAATTGCATGTTCCTGGTCATTCTCTCAATGATGAGGATATTGCTATTGTGTTTTGTCGTGGCTTGAATGATAAGCTTTCTCATTTTTCTTCTGCTCAAATGGTGAAAGACCCCTTGCCTCCTTTGTACACCATTGTGGCTGATGCTGAGGCAATAGAATTTTCTCTTAAAGCTCGCTCTTCTATACCTGGACCGGCACCCTCTGCTTTTGCTGCTTCTCAACAGGGATTTGGACAACTTAACCGTGGCAGATGAGGCCACAGTTTTGGGCAAGGGAGGGGCGGCCGAGGCCATAGTGGTGGCCGTGTCCCGTCGCCGGCCAACGGCGGTACCCTTCTTCAATACGGGCGTCTGACATATGTTTGCCAATGGTGTCATCGCCCCGGTCACCTTGCTAAATTTTTCTACAAGCTATCACATGTTGCTCGCGATGATGTTGCAAATTCCACAGACACAGCTCAGTCACATTATCAATAGTTGAATGCCACCCTGATTGGTATATGGATTCTTGTGCTACCAATCATATGACTGTCTCGGTTTCCAATCTGGATAGCGTCGCTCCTTATCACGGTAATCGTTATGTTAATTTTGGTAATGGTTCTTCTTTGAATATTTCTCATGTTGGCAATTCCCAGATTTCTGATTCCCTTACATTAGTTGATGTCTTGGTTGTTCCACATATCACCAAGAATTTATTATCTTTTGTCAAGTTAACAAGGAATTTAAATGTTGTTGTTTGTTTTGATGACACTTCTTTTACTATTCAAACCAAGGTTACCAATGAGCTCGTGGGCCGAGGACACTGTGAGGGAGGTCTTTACATTTTAGATTACGGTGGTGCTGCTTTAGTTTCATTTGTTAATTCAAATAAAGCCAAAGCATCATTTGAGCTATGATATAGTCGGTTAAGACATGTTCCTTTTTAAGTAATTTCATCTTTAAATAAAACTGGCAGTTTGTCAGTTACTAGTTTGCTGCCAAAGCCTCATTTATGTACTTCTCGTGAGATGGCTAAGGGCACGAGCCTTTCTTCTAATGACAATTTATAACGCACACCATGCGTACTTAATTTAGTTCATTGTGATCTATGGGGACCCTCACTTGTTGTCTCTTGCGCTGGGTACCTTTATTATGTCATTTTTATTGATGACCACTCTCGGTTTACTTTGTTGATTCCTCTACGACATAAGTCTGATTTTGTGGAGGTTTATATGCAATTTGGGGCCTTTGTTGAGAACTGAGTTTGTGAATCATCGCATGCGATCTCATTTTACGTCTAAGGGCATTCATCATCAGCTTTTATGTCCTTATACTCCAGAGCAAAATGGTCATGTAGAAAGGAAGTATCGTCATATTACTGAGACTGGTTTGTCATTGCTATTGCATTCTGGCCTTCATAATTCCTTATGGTATGATGCTTTTTCAACAGCAGTCTACATCATTAATAGGCTTCCCACTCCGGTGCTATATGGTTAGTCTCCTTACTCCATTATTTTTTGTTCTCCGCCTGACTACTCCAACTTTCATGCGTTTGGTTGCCGTGTTTTTCCCTACTTGAGGCCTTATTCTGTGCACAAGTTGGCACCTCGGAGTATGTCGTGTATTTTTTGGGATACAGTTCACAGTACAAGGGTTATCGATATCTTGATCCTCTTACCAAGAGAGAGTACATCACTCGTTATGCTCAATTTGATGAAACTTACTTTTCGGGTTCTGGTACTGGTTCTGTTACAGATGCTTCATCATTGGATGTTTCAGCTTTTTTGGAGCCCTCCTCGGTTCCTTCAGAGGTGTTTAAGCCATCTTCCTCCTCGGATTCACCCATTATTTTGGACAACTCCTCTTTATAGAATTCTGCGGATACTTTTACATTGTCGCTGAAACTGCAGACGTCTGCTCCGCCTATCTTACCTGCGCATGGATCACATATGCTGCTACCGGCACCCGCGTGTGTCGCTCATGCGCCAATCTCACTCACCACGCTAGAGTCGTCTGCAGCTACCCCGAGTCCGCAGTCTCCACATCAGTCGCCAACCTTGCCGCACGGTTCCCAGCTTCACTGCCGCCACCGGTCTCCTCGCGTGTCGCACACGCTCTGCCTATGGCCTCTCCGCTGGTGCTGTTTGCATCTTCCATGAGTCAGCCGTCACCTAATCATTCGATGACCTTGTCGAACGCCGGATTCGAAACCACCTCAGGACCCGTGCTGCCAAACTAGGTTTCTGTGTCTTCTTCGGTTTCGGTTCCCTCTTCCCAGCATTCGATGGCTACTTGTTCTCATATTGGTTCTTTATGGTACAAGGATTTTTCTTATTATGGTATTTCTTGTTTACCGAGTGTCTTGTTTGCGAAAACCAAACCCCGTAGTCATCATTCTGCGGTCAAGGATCTGGACTGGGTTGCTGCTATGGATACTGAGATGAATGCTCTTCGCACTCAGCATACATGGGAGTTGGTTTCGTGTCCTTCTAATTTTAATGTTGTAGGTTCAAAATGGGTGTATCGGTTTAAGTACAAGTCTTACGGCTCACTTGATGGACATAAGGCCAGGTTACTTGCTCAAGGTTTTTCACAGTTACCTGGTTTTGACTATGATCATACTTTTAGTTCAGTGGTGAAGGCATCTACTGTTCATACTATTTTATCTATTTCCATCACCCGCAATTGGCCTTTGAGACAGCTTGATATAAAAAATGCCTTCTTAAATGGCATTCTCGATTCATCGGTTTACATGGAGCAGCCTGCTGGTTATAAAGACCCCATGCATCCCGATCATGTTTGTTGTCTACGCAAGACCATTTATGGTTTAAAACAAGCACCCCGTGTCTGGTTTCAATGTTCAGTACCTTTTCGATTGGCCTGGGTTTCGTATGCAGTTCTGCAGATACCTCTGATTTATTTCTCTCAGGGTGCATCTTTTCTCTATTTGCTGGTTTATTTTAATGACATTATTATTATCGGGAATGATGGTCATCTTATTCGGAAGTTTATTGATTCGGTTAATCAAGAGTTTAAGATTATTGATCTTGGAACTTTACAGTATTTCCTGGGATTGGAGGTTGTTTGTAATTCTGATGGCTTATTTCTTGGGCAAGCATGGCATGTCAAGGACATTTTATTGTGTGCCAGAATGCAGGATTCAGCACCAGTTGCTATTCCCTTTGTTGCATTTTTGCAACTTTCCAGTTCTACTGGCTAGCCATTCGGAAATCCCACACTTTATCGTTCTTTGGTTGGTGCACCATAGTATTTGTCCATTATGCGTCCTGACATTTCTTATGCTGTGAACACAGCCAGTCAGTATATGCAGGCTCCTGCTGATGACCATTACCAAGGTGTTACTCGAATTCTGCGTTATGTTTGTGGCACTATGCATTATGGTCTCCAGTTTCGTAAGAATTCTTCTGATTTTCCAGTATTGGGTTATTCTGATATTGATTGGGCTCGTAGATCTACTTATGGTTACACCATTTTTCTTGGTGGTAATCTGGTTTCATGGAGTGCAAAAAGCAACCTACGGTCTCTCGTTCAAGTTCAGAATAAGAATACAGGGCTATGACCAATACTGCTGCGGAGTTAGCTTGGTTGATAAATTTGCTTTGGGATTTGTGTGCGTCTTCCCGTGCTCCACCTATTTTGTTGTGTGATAATAATAGTGCTATCTTTCTTGCTCAAAATCCGGTTTCGCATAAGAGAGCCAAGCACATTGATATTGACTTTCATTTTGTGCGAGAGATGGTGTCTTCTGGAAAGCTCAGGGTTGCTCATGTTCCTACAGATCAACAACTTCCTGACATATTTACAAAGGATTTACCTCGTCCTTAGTTTGAGTTCTTACGGTCCAAGCTTTGCGTTGCGACCAGTCCCACGCTTCGCTTGGGGGGGGGGTAATAGAATAGATGAATTAGAATCAGGTTAAGAAAGGAAATTTTCTTTTGATTAGGGTTTGTATATATCTTTTTCCATATCTGATATACCTCGTATAACCTTTGTACTCTCTATATATATGAATACACACAACCACAATTATTTGTGGGTTTTACATTCTATCACAAACCAGGGTTGTATTAGCACTTAAAAATAATTAAGGGCTATGTTTGCACTTATAAAAAATTGAGGTTTATAATAACACATTATTCCAATCAATATATTTTTATTAAGTGGCAAACATATAACATTTTAATCAATTACAATTAGTGAATGTGAATAGTTGGACCAAACAATCAAAATCTATGATAGTAATTTATTAATTTCAAAGGAAAAAATAACTTTGTAATAATTTTAAATCAACTTACAATTTATTTCAGGAATAATTATATTAGCCTCTAAAAAAAGGAAAATAACTACAATAAATTTTGATCGAAAGATCTTGATTGACTGTAATTGATTGTAAGGGCATATTTGCCACTTTTTCAAAAATAAATAGGAGTATAATTACCTCGCATGAAACAAAAATGACCGTAACAATCACATGAGAAAAAAAAATCCATTATTTTATCAGCCCTTAATTCGTGCATTGTAATTTATAAATGGTAGGACCAAGTACAATGGTAGAAACTGGTAGCGGTTTCTTACCAATTAAATATATTGGCTCCATTTGGTATTGACGTGTTTACTAGTGTTTTGATTGGTTTTTGGCCGTTGGAATTTTCACTCGATCAAACCACCAATGAATACGAAAAAAAGCGTTTGGTTGCTTAATTTTTTCACATAGAATTTCCGCCAAATATGAAACGCTATTATTAGTAGCGTTTTTTCTTAGCTTTTGGCCTTTACCTTTAATAATTAGTTTTTTAATCTTTTTTCTTTTTACCATTCTCTACGCTAGTGGTACACCATTAACATAGGACATAATTTTATGTGTTTTTTTATATTTAAATTTAATTTTTTCATCGACATTTTTTGGGATTTAAATTTTTTAACGATTAAACTTTAATGTAGTTTGATTTTATTTTTCCTCTCTTATTTCAATATTTATCCTCCACTCAATCTAATTGTTGATAGAAAAACATTAGTTTGATGGGTTTGTATAGAGAATTTTCAAAATTTACCTCATTAGATTTATGTGATTTACTGATACTATTATACATTTATGGTACTAACTAATGCTAGTATACATTAATAATTTATATTATAAATAATTAGATATAAAATTATAATTTTAAATATTTTTAACATTATGTAAATATTTGAATTGACAAACCATCCACGTTAATCTTTGTACTCCCCCTGTCCCACCTCTATTTCCCCTTCTACTTTTTTGACACTATTCTCATTCAAAATTTGACCGCATATGATTAGATTTATGAACAGTAATATTGTCGTATATGATATTGTTCAATTCGTCGTAACAAGTAGCTTCTAAATATCAACTTTTTATTTGCCGTTATTATACGTACGCAAAGATATTAATGGTTAAATATGTTTCTTTAAAATTTTGATAATTATTGGTGTGCAAATCTAGCTTGGACAGAGGGAGTATCAAAGAGATAACCGAGTTGGAGGTTAATCTTAGATTTTTAAGAAATCAGTAATTTTCAATTTTTTTTATGTTATTCAGATTACTGAAGTATGTTTCAATTTCATATATTTATTTGATATTTAAATAATATTGTAACATTTACATTTTAAATATAATTAAAATTTATTATATTTAATGAAAATAATTCAACTAATATAGTTTATATTTATTCTCTTATATTAATGTTTGTAATGAATGATCGTAAAAAAATATTTGAAATAAATTAGCAAATATATTGTTCCCAATATCAGTGAATATGTTAAATAATCAAAAATAAATTATATTAATATTAATGAAAATAATAATATTAAAATATGTAAAATAAGTTTATAAATAATGAATGGTCGTTATGTCATTAAATGTAATTTTGCATGAAACCACTAACAGTCAACAGTTACACCTGCCAAACATTTTTGTAAACAACAAATGGTTAAACATCTAACAGAAATAACTAACATAAAAAGATGGTCAAAGCAGCTACATGAAACAGCCAACCGCCAACAGCCAACCGCCAACAGCTGATTGCCAAATAGTGCATTATGATATGAATTTCCTTGCGAACACTCTGGATTGTGGAATTAAAATGTTTGAGTGAATGAAGGGATCTGCAAACCCTCACTAAGTCACATGAACTTATCACCAACTAGCCCTCGGGATTGATGCTCAACTTGAAATTTTGCTCGCTAACTAGACCGCAAGATTAACTCACAAATAAAGGGTTCTTTGTTCACTAACATCCTGCATGATTAGTTCACAAAAGATATTGATACTTAATTAATTCGCAGGATTAATCAACAATGAAGACGCTTGAAAGCAATAAGTATAACTTAAAAATTCTAAATATTTGATTGATAATAATGTGTAAAGTTTAGTTGATGGCCTCCCTTATTTATAGGGTATAATTCGGCCAGTACAAATAGAAACTGAAAAGAATTTTGGTAGTTTTAAGAAACTAATATCATATCTAACTATAATACCTAATTTAAATCTAAATGATGACCATATTCATCTAAGTAAATGAATCCAAATATTGTATGAATTCTTGCATGAATCTACCTTATCTAAAGCTACCAAATCTAATTCTAATCATAATAAAATTGAATATTCTAAACCCTAATTAAAATATTACCAAAACTCTTCTATGCCAACATGGCCCAGTTTATGGCTTCATTAATAATTATAAAAATAAACTAAAATGATCACACTACCTCATTAAAAAATCCATTGGGAAAAATATTAAAGTATTGACCTCCTAAAACCCTAACCTAATAATAAATTAAGAAAAATATAATAAATGACATTTTTGATATCATATCATTCCCTCCGTAGTCAAAATTTTTTGTCCTAGAAACGAGAATGATCTTCAAAAATAAATGTTATTTAATGTCCCACGTCATCCCTGCAAAATCCTGCTTATAAAAACGACAACTAGGCGCAGACTAGGCAGTGACTGGAATGAAGATGTGGAAAAACTCCATCAACTAGCGAAAAGAGAACTATTGGAGAGAAAAGAAAATATCTCATGATAAACTGATCTTTCTCACGAAAAGATAGAACACGAGAAGTTGAAAATCTTGCGAGATAAAGATGTGCCGTTGATCCACGCGTGTAACAGCTGCACCTTCATTGGGACGCACACGAGAATCTCACACGCCCCAATTTTTGCTCGCGCGTGTCCACGTCTTCCTCGCTACCTAATCGAATATCTGCTACATTGCCAGAGATTTGACGTCAAACGATAACTTGTATTAGATAAATAGAGCAAGTCCGGCCGATTTCGATGAGAATCAGTGGAGTCAAAGATGGAAGAAGAACGGTGATCGGGCGGTCGAAGAACACTAGAGATCTAGTCTGTCTTCTATCAGAGTTGCAGTATATGGTGAACAGAACGACGGGCTTCGGTGGCAGAGATCGGAGCTGAACGGCAGGTGGCAGCGGTGCTCTGATCCAGAATGCGGGACAAGGATGTTCGTCGGAGTTGAATGTGATCAACGGTGGCAATGGTTGTCCGGTGGTAGTGATTGTTGTTCAGCGGTGGTGATTATGATTTTATATTTTTTTCCAATAAAATTAGCAAGAATGGATACTTGTCTGTAGGTCGGTTGAGCACCTACACATAGATTTTCTTGCTCCGAAAATAAAATATTGATATGAAGGTACCAATCGATATCCCCTATGATACCAACTGATGTTCACTGATATGATAGTCGTAAAAACTTTCATTTTGATTTGATACCAAATGATATGAATCTCCTTGCGAAAACTCTGGATTGCGGAATTAAAATCTTTAATTGAATGAAGGAATCTGTAAACCCTCACTTAGTCGCACAAACTAATCACCAACTAGCCCTTGGGGGTTGATCCTTAACTCCAAAATTTGCTCGTTAACTATCCCGCAGGATTAACTCACAAATAAAGGGTTCTTTGTTTGCTAAGTAGCCCGCATGATTAGTTCACAAAGGGTACTGATACTTAATTGATCCACATGATTAAGCAATAATGAACACGCTCGCAAGCAATGAGTATAACTCATAAATTCTGAATATTTGATTTATAATAATGTGTAAAATTTGTGGATGACCTCCCCAATTTATAGGCTATAATGTGGCTAGTACAAATAGAAACTGAAAAGAATTATGACAATTTTAAGAAGTTAAAACCATATCTAACTATAATACCTATTTTAAATATAAATGATGACCATATTCATCCAAGTAAATCAATCCAAATATTGGTTGAATTCTTGAATAAATCTACCTTATCTAAACCTACCAAATCTAATTCTAATCATAATAAAACTGAATATTCTAAACCATAATTAAAATATTACCAAAACTCTTCTAAACCAATGTGGCCGAGTTTATGGCTTCATTAATAATAATAAAAATAAACTAAAATGATCATACTACCTCATTAAAAACCAGCTGGAATAAGAGTATAGTGTTGACCTCCTAAAACCCTAATCTAATAATAAATTAAGAAAAATATAATAAATGACATTTTTAATACCATATCACATTATTTCTCACATTCTCTCTCTTCCACTTCACCCTAAAAACCCATTTAAGAAATCAATTATTTTTTCCTCCATAATGGTAAGAAACCACTTTCTACTATACATGGACTCCACTTGATTTTTTCTATTCTACTCATTAATTTTATCATTGAAATTTAATTTAATTAAACTTATCTACCCAAAATAATTTGAATGTGAAATTTAATAATAAATTATAATTTTTAAAATTGAATTTCATTTTCTTATTCAAAACTATTATACAATTAATTTTTTTCATTTTTTCTTTAATGTTTGTATTTTATTTTTAAAAAATTGAAAATAAATTTGAATTTTCTTGTCAAGAAATTATTAATTATTTTTAAATAAAATAAATAATAGGAGAAAATGATTTTAAAAAAATTATATTAGCAATGACCAATTATGACGATTAGACAAATTACAATAAATGCTTAAATAATAAAATACTTATCTAGTCCGACCAATTATTACCAATCAAAAATTGAAATATTGATCTAGTCTGACCAATTGTTACAAATTGAAAACAAAAATATTGATCTAGTCTGACCAATTATTACTAACACAAAACAAGTTAAAAATTTAAAATCATAAAACATGGATGATGAAACCCTATAGATATCCTAATTTTGACCACCCAAATATTGGTAAATATGTTTTGTAGGGTCGTTTTTCAATTTGTCTTGTTTAGTCTGTTGCGTACTTCCCTCCAATTTTGTCTAAAACTCGGTGGATCAGCATGCCGCTCTGCGTTATAATGCCAAGGAGAGTCATCGATTTGGTCATAATCATCTTGTTAAACCAGTAACCCATAGGCATCTCTTTCATCTTTGACTGTCATGTTGTGCAATATGATACAGGCTATGATAATATTACCCAATGTTTCTATATTCCAGTATCAGGCTGGGTTGTGGATCACGGAGAACCGAGCTTGTAAACTACCGAAAGCACATTCGACGTCTGTCCGGTAGCTCTCTTGAAGCTCTGTGAAAAGTTGTTTCTTGGGATCATTTGGAGCTGTATATACGAGCATGAAAGTCGCCCACATAGGATAGATACCATCAGTAAGATAGTACCTTGATCGTAGCTGCGACCAATGACTTCATAAGGAAAAGGTGGAACCCTTCCTTCACATACGTCATCAAACACTGGTGACTTTTCTAGGATATTGATACCATTGTATGACCTCGGCATACTAAAAATGCATGCCAAATCCATGTATCGTATGAGGCCACTGTTTCCAAAAATAATTGATGCGCGTCAACTTCTACCCTAAAATTGACCTTTCCAACCCATGGGATAGTTTTTCCATTCCCAATGCATGCAATCGATAATTCCTAGCATAACTGGAAATCCACATCAACGAGCTACATACATTAGGCGTGCAATATCCTCTTGATTTGTTGGTCGGAGGTATGTTGGACGGTACACGACACTAATTGTTTTCACAAAATGAGACACCGTTTCTCTGAACATTGTTTTGCCCATCTGTAAGGATTCATCCAGTTGGTCGAATCCAAAACCATATGACAAATGGCGCATTGCTACCGTGACCTTGTAGAGTGGCAAAAATCCTTCATCACCGCATGCATCAGGCCTATATACAAAATAGGGATCGTGGTTGGTGACATCTTCCAGTATACATTGGAATACATTTTGCCGCATACAAAACCTAGTACGAAAATGTTGATCTCCATACATTCTTTTAGGAGGTTGAGCAAAAAATTATCTCTGGAGTATTTCCTGTGCTCGGACACAGTCTCTTTTAATATGATTTCTAGTTTTCTTTGGTAAGGTTGAAGAAGTTTGAGCACTCTCATCCTCAATGGCTACGTACCATTGTCTTGCCATTTATAGAAAATTCAAGTCAAAGTTAGTTGTCTCAGGATCGGTATTGGGTTAAAAATTGGGAATATCATAGGTTTGTGAGTTTGATGATTCTCCAAAGTGAAGATCATCATTGTTGTTTGGCGAATTAGTAGAAGAGATGGTTGTGTAGAAGAAGAAAGGTAATAGAAATTGGGGTAGAAATGGAGGGTAAATGAATGTCCCCTTTATATAGAATCATAAAATGTGAAAAACCCATTAATTTTTTTAGCGGAATCTTTTAAATGTTGAATGAATTCAACCAACGTATATAGATGGTATGTGTCCATGACAACCCCATTAATTTTGTCTAGCAAAATATTTTAAATGTTAAATGAATTCAACCCACATGAATAAATGAGACGTGTCCAAGACAACCCCATTAATTTTCTCTAGTGGAATCATTTAAATGTTGAATGAATTCAACCCACGTGAATGGATGAGACATGTCCATGACAACTCCATTAATTTTGTCTAGCGGAATCTTTTTAATGTTGAATGAATTCAGCCCACGTGAATAGATGGGACGTGTCCATGACAGCCCCATTAATTTTGTCCAGTGGAAACTTTTAAATGATGGATGAATTTAAACCACTTGAATAGAAGGGACATGTCCATGAAAACTGCATTAATTTTGTCTAGCGGAATCTTTTAAATGTTGAAGGAATTCAACGCACGTGAATAGATGGGCCGTGTCCATGACAACCCCATTAATTTTTTCTAGCGGAATATTTTAAATGTTGAATAAATTCAACCTACGTGAATAGATGAAACGTGTCCATGACAACCTCATTAATTTTGTCTAGCGGAATCTTTTAAATGTTGAATGAATTTAACCCACGTGAATAGATGGGACTTTTCCCTGAAAACCCCATTAATTTTGTCTAGCGGAAACATTTTAATGATGAATGAATTCAAACCACGTGAACAGTTGGGATGCGTCCATGACTACCTCATTAATTTTGTCTAGTGGAAACCTTTGAATGATGAATGAATTCAAACCAACTGAATAGATGGGACATGTCCATGACAACCCAATTAATTTTGTCTAGCGGAAACCTTTAAATGATGAATGTACTCAAACCACGTGAATAGATGGGACGTGTCCATGACAACCGTATTCATTTTGTCTAGAAGGATCTTTTAAATGTTGAATGAATTCAACCAATTATTACAACTACAAAAATTATTAAAAACATAGAAAAATTATTAAAAACATAGAAAACTTAAATATCGATAAATTCTAACCAATTATAATGAAAATTAATGACAAATGTATGATCTAGTCTGACCAATTATTAAAATAAGCTATTACAATCAATTCTGACTGTAAACTATCTCCATTAATTTTTCATGAAATGCTACCTCTGATGTGGTCAACTCTCGCTTTTCCATCAAATTACTAAGGAGTCTAGTGTTAGCTATCATTTGTTGGCGCTCCGATTGTATTCAGACACTCCATTTTCACTCTTTCATCATCCATAACTTTTTTAGTAGCTTTAACGGCTTCTTCGATTCTGGACGCACACTGCATTCTTTGTGATTCTGTTGATCGTCCGTCATCTGTTGATCTTTGTGTTGCCTTTGCTTTCCCCCCTGCCTTGCATTTAGCGGCTTTCACACAAATAGGCTTGGATGGATATTGCAATGTGCTAGTATCATCGCTACTATGGGGCGTTGATGGCACCGTTGTGAATATTCCTCTCCATCAATTTCCTTTGAACCATATTGTGCCATAAATTTAGGGTTCTTATTGAACACATCATAGCAATGGAAAAATAAAAATTGTTGGCCATCACTTTCATCTGCAAATCAGTTCATGGCCCATGAATTTATATCTCCTTGGCTAGAGCCACTTCCGCTCTGACTGAAGTGGCGTGTGGTTTTACTTTCACAACTCACATATTTTCCGATATCGTGAGAAAGTTTTTGCCACTGAGCCTTGCACGACTTCATTGACCGACTGTATTTTGCATAATGATTCACAACGGTCATTATTTTAGACCAAAACACACCAGCATTTTGACCAAAACACACCAGCATTTTGACCCATACCCTTTATACAATCGGTGGAATGCTCAAACCGCACCGCATAGAACGTTATCATAAGCTATACTCAATTTCTCCTGGCTAACTTCTTTTCTTTGTATGCTTACTCCCGGATACTGGTGCAATTTCATCACTTTCTTTACACACCTCATTTCCTAAATGAATAAATCATTTTTTAGTGTAAAAAAATGTCAAACATATACTAATTAAAATATTTTTATATTTTTAAATAAACAAACTTATTAAATATACTAATTTTAATATAAAAGTAAAAACAGAGGAATATAAATGAATTAAATATACTAGATTCTTAAAATACTAATTTAAATACTTGTATTCATTTAAATAATATATCGAATAATATAATTTTAATATATAACAAAAATAAATAAAGGCAATGTAAATTAATTATAAGCTAGATTCTTCATAATTGAAATAACACATTAAATAGGGCTTACCATCCAAAACATGGTGACTTTCAAAGTGTCGCACATGTTCACTACCAAAATATGGGCCCAGTGAACCCCGATCTCCTTGGTGTAAAGACGCTCCCGATTCGTTTATAACCTTAAGATGTGGAGAATGAAAGTTTTGATTAAAAAATTGGGTGCAATTTTTGCGATTGGACGAATCGATTTTGGGAAGAGTAGTTTGGGTTAGGAGACTTAGTGTATGTATTTTGGGAAGAGTGGTATTGATTTTTGAAATTCATGTATGAATGTTGGGAATTCATGTAGAAATTGAGAGGGAGGTTAGGAGAATTTTCATAAAATTCCAAATTTGAAAGTAATGGACGAACATTCGGATTTTGCGATGAATTTTTTGAATTAAAAGAATTTGGAATTACCTTATTTTCCCCCTTTAACGTCCTTTGTGAATCCATCACAAAATATTGAAATGAAGGTGAACATTTGAGAACAATTTAAGAGATGAAACAATGAAGTAGAAGTATTGCAATTGAAGGAGATGTGATGAAATGGGTTAAATTCGGCTCTGTTTATAGGCAAAAATATTGGGGATGGGATGACAAAGAATTCAGAAATTTAATTTTAAAAAAATTGAAAATCAGTAATTTTAAAAAATAGCTGTTGGGACACATGTCGCCATGTTATTGGGACACGTGTCCCATTTAAAATCTGCATGGAATCTAGCCATTGCAATGGGGACACGTGTCATATGCCACATGTCCCCTACTTTTAAATTTAAATGGGTAGGACTGAAAAGGTCGTTACGGACACGTAGCCCAATCAACGAGTGCCACATGTCCGTGTCAGAAAATTTTAAAAATATGCAACCATTAGTGGGACACATGGGCCCATGGATGGCTGCCACATGGGAGGGACAAAAAAAGGGTCGAATGTGAGCGGTCTCAGGTCTGGTGCACAAAGAGCGCACACCGGTTGCTTGATCGATTTCTTGTGTGGAAACCAAGGGGAGGTTTCTTATTAAAAAAATGCCCTAGAAACCATCACTGTTGGCATTTTTGGTTTGTAGATCGGTTTCTTAAAATGAAGAAACCACCACTGCACATGCTCTAATGCTATTGGGAAATGTTGTATGTGATAACCTAGGTTTTCCTTTTGCCTTTTTCGCTCATCGTATTACCTAGGTTTTGTTTTTTCCTTTTTCGATCGCTGATCATATCTAAATGTAACCCTGGGGGTTTGGAAAAAAACTGCTCTACTCTTCTTTTCGAGGATTAATGTCTGGCCTTTTTGTTCTTGATTAATGTTTTATTAGTTTATACAAAAAAATATTCAATAATATCTTCGGTTTCTCGATTTTGTCTCTGTTGATATATTCATATAACCGAATACAATTATTATATTTCTAGGGTATGGAGACCGTGTATTGTATATATGCCGAATGTATAATTCAATATTTTTATTTGTACATTCATTATTTATATAGTAATCACAATGATATTATGATAATGCACAATATTCTTGGAACATAAGCAGTACAATAACAAAAAAGAGAAAAGCTTAGAAAACTCTAGCTGCAGTAAATGAAAATGTAAGACAACTTTAAAACTGAAACTGTTTAATTGCTTATTATCAATGCACCTATTTTAAGGAAAAAAACAACAAAAAACGTGGCTTACAAAACCTATAAAAATCCTAAACGAACTCAAGCACTAGTCACGAATCCTAACTAATAGGGAATA
>JAULKM010170097.1:0-15757 GCA_032355605.1 Rubia tinctorum | reverse complement strand
AATAATTTGAACATCTTTTGGACTATCTTTGGTGATTCCTTAGGCAACATCTCTTGGATTGTCTTTGGCGGCTTCTTCGGAGAAGTAAGCTAGTTTAGCACTTATCATTTTACTTTGCCTTTTTCTTCTTGGATGGATTTGAACATCCACACAAAGAAACAACTAGTGTGCAGCCCTAGGTTGCATATTTGGTGGTGGCTTAGGTGGTGGAGTGTAGTGGTGTCTAATGGTTTGGGGTAAGAATGGGAGTAAAATGTGAGAAACTTTTTTCCCAAAGAAAAACAAACTAATCTAATTTTTCAAAGCTCAGGTTGCCTCCCGAGAAGCTCCATATATTTAAGGTCGTCGGCACGACCCTAATGTTATCCATATGGTGCGGGTTTGTACTCCATCACCATAGGAAACCAAAAATGGAGTGGTGGGGGTAACAAACTTCCAAGAGGAAGATATAGTAGAGGAGGAATCAACCTTAGAGGAAATAGGTGGTTTGGAAGCTTAGCATATTCAATTGGCTTCTCTGCAGTTTCCTCAAATGGTTCCAAAAATGTGGGAGTTGGTTCTATAGGTGGTGGTTAGGGTGAAAAATATGTAATATGATGAATTAAGCATAATCACTCCTTCATCAACTTATTCACTATCAACAAACCTTTCCTCATCCCCTTTGGATCCATCTACCAAAATTTCAACTTCAACTAGGGATGGTTCATTTTCGGAATATTGGTTTTCTAGTTTCCTCACCCTTTTAATCAAATCACTCACTTGCCCCTCAACTTTCTCAATGCTTGAGAAAAGTTGATTTCCCGAATATCTAATGTCGCTATACAATTGTGATTGGAGTAACTCACTACTCTTAGTCACATTAGCTATAGCTTGCAAAATTTCTCCATAATCTGATTTGGGAACTAATCCTAGGGATTGGTTTTGGGGTAAAGTATAAGTTGGTGAATGCCAACTATCAAACCCAAAGTGTTGGTTTCCCGATGCATTTCCATACCACGGATTCGAGTTACCCCTAAACCTCGAGTTGGTAGAATTGTGGTATGGGTACCAATATCGATCCCTTCGGCCTTGGGAACCAAAAATTCCTACCTCTCTCTCATTTTCACTCATCCAAGAGCAAGACTACATAAGGTGATCGCAATGACATATACTAAAAAATCCCACTCGTTGAGCCTCTCTTCTCTCATACTCACTCAAACATGGGAAACACTCCGTAGGATGATAATAATGACACACCCTACAAAGTTTCATCCGTTGAGTACTTTCTCCCCATATTTTGTTTTCAATTAAAAACACACAAAGCTCAGAATCGTAGTACAAAGGTCATCGGTTTGCACCAAGAACTCAAGCAATACCTATTCTGAAAAATTACAAACAAATAAAAGACCAACACTATCTACTCACTAACAAGCTATGCAAGTTAACTACTAGACCTTTATACTAACATCCCCGGAAACTGCACAACATTTGACCTGCCCCCTCCCGACGTCGCTAAAAAAACCACGGGAGATCTACTAAACCGAGAGGAGGCTATCAAAGATAGATATTTGTGATGTTGCTCCCGTTCCTACTACTATATTACCAAGAATGGTAGATAGTGGCAAGTACCGGGGTCGACCACAAAGATGTTAGGAATCTAATAATTAATTGCGCACAACCGTGATCGGGTCGTCAATCTGACCACGTGTTAAGAATAATAAGTGTTGGTAAAACAATCATTGGGGGGATTTTTACTAACAACTATTAACATGCAAATGATTATGGGAATAAATATATAAACTAGCACTCGGGTAATAATTTCGTAGCATGATTAATGTCATTTCGATCATCGATTTCATCACATATAACAATAAGCCTATTCTAGTATTTGTATCACGTAGTGCGGACAATGGTCAAAACTTTCCTTTATCTGTAACATAAAGGTGCGTATATTAAATCTTCCATCAGCCTCCCCACCTCAACCAGAAGAGTGCAACAACAGTAATGGCTTATTGTGCAGGTCTGATTCTCCACCATACGAATAAGTCCCGGGCGGAACACTACAAATGCAACTACCCCTAGGCCTACAAAGGCAAAGGAAGTAGGCATCTTATCGATGGCTCTAGGATTACAAAAGTAATCCTAGCTTGCTATTTTAACTATATCTACCTGCAACCCTTCGGACTGAATAGTCAGCTAACTAGAGCATGGTTGATCGTATCATTAACAACGGAAACCTAGGTGCACATACCCACACGGTTCCGGACCCATCATTACACCAAGCGCATCTAGATTTCCTTACCCAATGGGTAAAAATAGTGCGACAACATGAAAGTAAATTTTGGTGTGTATGAACTAAGTGTCACAATCACGCAAATCACAAGAATATTACGAGCAAGCCAACATAATAATACAAAAGCACATAGAATAGGTCAATCTATGAAATCTCAAAAAATGAACATCAAAACACGAAAACAAATATTATCCCCATGTAAATTAACTACTCCCTAAAAATAAGTCTATTGAAAATATTGAGTTAAATTCCATAGATCTAGGAAAATAAGGAAAATAAAAAAAAGAAGAAAATATAAGGAAGGGAGAAGAAGAACTCTAGAGAGAGAGCTCTCCTCTTTCTTATACCTGGAGAGAGAAATAAAATCTACATTATGCCTACTTATTTCACCCTAGAAATCTAAAGGCTCTTATATATAGAAGTAGGTAATTGTACCTTGAAAAAGGCCAAAAATAGGCCAAAACACCCTAACAACCGCAAACGACATGGACTATGCAAAATGGCACGAGTCGTGCCAGCCAGTTAGCCTCGTGCTAACACGGGTCGTATATCCTGGCACGGTCCCTGCTAACACGGTTAGCCTTCGTACTGACACTGGCCATGTGTCTTAGTGCAAGTCTTGCCAATCGGTTAGCCTCGTGCTGACCCGGTCCGTGTGTCTTTGGAGCAAACTATGCCAACTTGTTAGCCTTATCCTGACACGAGCCGTGTGTCTTGGCACTGGCCGTCGGGTGGTACTCCATTTTGAACATCTAAATCATGTACCCCATGTCATTTGGTGCGGTCCATCGACCGGCCTTTGAATTTTTTGATTTGAAATGACATGGACCATGTAAATCAGCATGGTTCGTGTCTATACTTAGCCTCAAAAAAGATCGAGGTGCCATTGGACGTTTCGCACCAAACGGTTCGTGGCAAGGGCCTATGGAATGGCCAAAACGGCTTGTGCTAGGAGAAATAGTCCGTGTTGGGGCCTCTGGCATGGGCCGTGTTTCTTGATATGGACCGTGCTAGATGAGCCCTTAGTGCCGGTGCGTGCCACTCTCGTGTTAGTACGGCTGATTTGACTGGCTAACTTGTTTGCTCCGCAAAGGGTGAACCGCTGGTCCGATTGGAGAGTTCTTGTAGTCGATTTTATAGTGCTCGAGAAGAAATTTCCAGTGGTATCCTTTTTAAGAGTTGATTCTTCTTGGATCATTCCCATAACTCCATGAAACTCTCATACTATGATTCCTCCGTTTTTGTCTTTCAAACTTGGCCTTCTTGAACTTCGAATCCGCCTTTATTGGCCTCAATTCCATATACTACCATGCTTTAAAATCAGTGGCCTTTAATTACTATCATCCTTGTGAATGACCTTCAATATCTTCTAACATCCTTTCGAATGACCTTCGATATCTTTTAGCATCTTTGCGAATGACCTTCATATATATACTGCCACCCTCGCGGATTGTCTTCTACAAAAAGATAATGAAAGATTACTCAAGAGCAACCTACTAATGATATCACAAAGGAAGATCTAGGTGCCCGTGAATAAAAAGTGTCCATTAGCTTCAGTCTAGTCTACAAAACTTGGATTTAGATAATATAACCAATAATGGCCGCTTAAACCCTTTTTCGTGTAAACCTAACTAAAACTAGCAAACAACCAAACAAAAGATGATAATAAATGTGTCAATTGCATGTGCTAACGCATGCATAAAGGTTCATATCAGTTCTGGACTACACGCATCTAGGTTTCCTTCCCCGGGGGGTATCAATAATGCATTAACATTAAAGTAGACTATGGTGTGTGCTAACTAAGTGTGAAAATCATGAAATTCACAAGAATTTGAAGAACAAACCAACATAATAATCACAAAACACATAAAAATATGTAGATCTAAGAAATCTCACAAAACAAGTATTAATACATGAATACAAATATAATCCTCAAGTTAATTAATTACTCCCTAAGCATTGAACCCAAGTATTTCATTTGATTCAAAACTTTTAGGCAAAAGAAAAATGAAGAGAAGAAAGGAGAAGAACCTAGAGAGAAGGAATAGTATTTTCTCTCTCCAGCCTACTCTTGAAGATGAAAAATGGGCAAAAACTTAAACCCTAGGAGACAAAGGTCAACATATATAGTAGTAGGGAATTGGACCTTGAAATAGGACGAAATATAGCAAAAAAAACACACTAGCATTCGCAATTTGCGCTGCCAGTGGAAAACGGCACGGTCTGTGTAGGCTCGTGAAAAGCGGCCAATGTGCCACGGTACAGTCCGTGCAACCTTGTGCAGTACGAGCCGCGTGAACTGACATGGGTCGTGCAGGCTCATGCAAGGCGGGGCGCACGAACCTACATTGGTCATGGGCTGGTACTTGGTCCAAAATTTCTTATTCGCGCGTCTCATGTTGTTTGGTGCGGACCACCGGCTAGAAGGTCTTTTTACTTAAGAAAACGGCTCAACTCATGCTATTTCTCACACCTCGTGGGCTGGTCTTGACTTTTGGGACTTGGAATGGCACATACCATGTAAAATGGAGCGGCATGTGCCTATACTTAGCCGTTTGAGATGTTGTTGCACCCTCGGTGTAACAGCCCGCACGGATGTGAACGGCCCATGTAAGGGCCTTTGCACGGGCCGTGTAAACATGCACGGCCCATGCAATCCACTTTGCACGGGCCTGCACAGATGGTCTTTGCTTCGTGCACGGATTGTGCTTCGGCCGATTGGCACCGTTTTCCTTCCTTGGCCTTTTGAACTTCGAATCCTCCTTTCTCTGGCTCAATTCCATATACTGCCACACTTTGGAGTCCGAGGCCTTCAATCTACTACCATTCTTGCGAATGACCTTCAAATATCTTCTACCACCCTTGCGGATCGCTTTCTATAAAAAATGATGAAAAAGTACTCACGAGCAACCAACTAATAAGATCACAAAGGAAAATCTAGGTGCTCGTGAATACAAAATGTCCATTAGAATCAATTAAGTCTACAAAACTTGGGATTTAGACAAGAAAACCAATAATAGTTGTCTAAACCCTTTGTCGTGTAAAACTAACTAAAACTAGTAGTCAGCCAAACAAAAGATGATAATAAATGTGTCAAATGAATCGGTTAATGCATACATGAAGGTGCACATCAATCCCCCCACACTTAAACCATTACTCGTCCTCGAGCAAACAAAAACGAGAAAAGATTCATGGGGAATATAGCATGCAAAGAGAAGTTAACCGATACACTCAAATTATTCTTAAGCTACCCTAATTCCTCCAAAGATTGTAAGACTCTAACAACTCTCACTCTCCCCAAAGATTCTAAAGTAGCCTATCTAGCCAAAATACATTAAAAAAAAGGGAAAAGGCAAAGTAAAATGATAAGTGCTAAACTAGCTTACTAATCAGAAGAAATTGCCGATGACAATTCAAGAGATATTGATGAAGAAACCTCCAAATATGGCCAAAATATGTTGAAGTTCCATTTCCAATTTCTCTCAATTTCTCTCATTTTGCCTAGGAGCCCTTTCAGGTCTTCATCCTAGCATTGACACATGTTGAGCTTACCTCTCACCTTTTTTCACACGGCCTCTCATTTTTGCCTAAGTTTTCCAACCTAACCGAGCCTAGCCTCTCATTTTTACCTAGGTCTTTTGACCTATCCTGGCTTTTTCCCATTTTCACCTAAGTTGCCCATTCAGGTTTACAACTTAGCTGGGATTAAAAAATCAAATTTTTTTTAAATTTTTCAAAAAATATTGTGCAGTACAAAATGCCCCAAAGTTGGACTTCATACTACAAAAATCATGAAAAAATAAAATTTTCACCACCAAAAAGTTTCCATCCAAAACATTCCCCAACAAAAAATACTACTCCCTTTGTCCCAATTCAAGCTGCAATTTAACTATTTATTTAGTCAAAACTTCTTAACTTTGACCTCAAAATTGAGTAGGTGCATAAGTATAAATATTATTGAATGTTACATTGTTAGATTCGTTATAACGTATATTTTCATAATATTAACTTTGTACAAGTTTTAATTTTCCTTAATAAAAGATATTAATGATCAAAAATATTTTGAGTCAACTGGTGAAAGTCAAAGTGTGCAGCTTGAAATGGGACAGAGGGAGTACCAAAAAGGTTCCCTCACACCTAAGAATAGACAAACTACCAAACTACCAATAGTTCAAAAATCCTAATGAAGGAAAAGAACCAAAAACAAGGGAAAAAAGTATTCATCAAAACAATCATCATCTATCCAAACCATAGGCCACCATGAAGGTATTCCAACCTCCACCTCACACTTAGTCCATGCATTGTCCCCAATGCATGTGACCAAGGAGAAAAGGAAAGGTTGAAAATATAGAAAAATCATCTCTATTTTTTTAAAATTCATCACAAGGATTCCTGCAAAAAAAACAAGAAAATCAAGAGTAGCACTATTCCACACAAGAATTTGATGACTATCATTCTCAAAAATTACCATCAAATATCAAACACAATCTAATCATCACAAAATTATCAAAATCTTCCAACTCAAAATGAAAGTATGTTTACCTCATGATTAATTTGTAATAGAAGAGTTCATTCTTGGGTTTGCTCAGGAAGGAGGGGATTTCCCTCCTTGTCTACTCCTAAATTCCCCCATTCTAAATAAGGTTTCAATCTTTACCAATTGACTAGCCACTTGATGTCTTTATCCTCAGATTTTACCTCTATTGCTCCTTGATTATATACCTTGGTCACCACATATGGACCTCCCCACTTTGACCGCAATTTACCCTGAAAAAGACGTAGCCGGGATTGGAATACAAGGACTTTTTATCCCATAAAAAGGCCCTTCTTCACAATTTTCTTATTATGTTGTGCTTTTGTCTTTTCCTTGTAAATTAGTGTGGTGTCATAGGAGTCGCTTCTAAACTCTTCAAGTTCTTGGAGTTGCAACTTCCTATGTTTCCCTGCTTCATTCAAGTTCATATTCAAGCATTTAACGACCCAATGTATTTTGAACTCGAGTTCGACTGGGAGGTGCATCTCTTACCAAAGAGAATCCGAAAAGATGACATGCCTATGGAGATTTTGTATGCGGTTCGATAAGCCCAAAGCACATCATCCAATCTAGCACTCCAATCCTTTCTAGATGGGTTTACCGTATTTTCAAGGATAGTCTTGATTTCTTGATTGGATATTTCAGCTTGGCCATTTGTTTGTGAGTGGTAAGCGGTAGATGTCCTATGGGTCACACCATATCTTTTAAGCAAGGCTCCCATGACTTTATTACAAAAATGAGTACCTCTATCACTAATTATGGTTTGGGGTATACCGAACCGTGAGAAGATGTTGGATTTGAGGAAACTCATCACGGTTGTCGCATCATTCTTCTTTGTGGCTTTGGCCTTGACCCATTTAGACATATAATCCACCGCCACTAAGATATAACAATTACCATAGGACACCGGGAAACGGTCTATGAAATACATCCCCAACACATCAAAAATTTCAATGAACATTGAGAGAACTTGGGCCATATTTTTTTAATGAGATATTTCCCATCTTTTGGCACCTATCACAAGCTACAATTAACTCTCAGGTATGTTTCAACATGTTGGGCCAATAAAGGCAACATTCCGCTACTCTCGTAGCGGTTCTTTTATTCCCAAAATGTTCACCTACAGTGGAAGAATGACAAAGTCTAAGGATTGGCTCCATCTCATCTTTGGGAACACACCTCATAATCTCTTGATCGAAGAATGTTTCTAAAGGTAAGGGTCATCCCAAAAATATTCCTTTGCCTCATTCACAAGCCAGTCATTTTGGTTTTGAACAAAGGAAGGGGGAAATTCCCTCGTGGCCAGGTAATTCACTATGTCAGCGTACCAAGGCTGGCTAGTTGTCACACCGAACAATTGCTCATCGAGAATTCTTCCCAAATATGTTCCAACTTAGCCTTTTCATTAGTGGAATCTAAGCTCTCAAGGGTTGTCGGTCTACTTAAATGGTCGGCCACTACATTATCATTTCCATTTTTGTCTCTCACCTCAAGATCAAACTCACTCAAAAGAAGTATCCACCTAATAAGCCTAGATTTTGGTTCTTTCTTAATTATTAAATAGCGTAGAGCCGCATGATCGGTGCATACAATGACCTTAGTACCTATAAGGTATTGTCTAAACTTCTCAAGGGTGAAAACTACCGCTAGTAACTCTTTCTCCATGGTGGAGTAATTGCGTTGTACGTCATTAAAAGTCAGTGACGCGTAGTAGATGGCATGTGGCACTCTTCTTACCCTCTGGCCTAGCACTTCTCCTATAGCACAATCACTTGCATCACACATTATCTCAAAGGGAAGGGACCAGTTTAGAGGTTGAATGATAGGAGCTATAACAAGCATTTCCTTCAAAGTGTCAAAGGTTTTTCTCCTCAACAATGAAGTTAACATCCTTTTGCAATAATTTACATAAGGGTGAAAAAATCTTAGAGATATCCTTAATGAAATGCCGGTAAAATCCAGCGTGACCCAGCCTAATGTCTCTCACACAAGTGGGGTAATAGGGGATTTAATTGGATCTACATTAGCTTTATCCACTTATAGAATAGGAGCCAACATCACATGACCTAGAAAAATGCCCTTTCCTACCATAAAGTGACATTTCTCGAAGTTTAAGATGAGGTTGGTGTCAATATACTTTTCTAGCACAAGTTCTAGATGATGTAAGAATGAGTCAAAAGAATCTCCATGAATGGTGAAATCATCCATGAAGACTTCAACGAAGCACTCCATAAACTCCAAGAATATACTAACCATACATCTCTGAAAGTTACCCGGGGCATTGCAAAGATCGAAAGGCATGCGCTTATAGACGAAAGTGCCAAAAGGGCATGTGAAGGTTGTTTTCTCTTGATCCTCAGGATCGATGGCTATTTGGAAATATCTTGAATAGCCACCGAGGAAGCAATAGTGTGAGCGAACGTCCAATCTTTCAAGCATTTGGTCGAGGAAAGGTAGGGGAAAATGATCCTTGTGAGTCATCGCATTTAAGCAGCGATAATCAATACAAACTCGTCACTCGTTTTGAATACAAGTGGGGACAAAATACCCATCCTTGTTCTGTACCATGGTTACCCAGCTCTTTTTTGGTACCACTTGAGTGGGACTCACCCACTTACTATCGGAGGTAGGATATATCACCCCTGCCTTAAGTAGTTTAAAGACCTCACCCTTAACTACTTTCATTATTGGCAAGTTTAACCGCCTTTGAGGTTGGCGTACGGGTTTTGCATCCTCCTCCAATAATGTTCGGTTCATGCAAGTTGAGGGGCTTATACCTTTGATATTGGTTAAATTCCAACCTATGACTCCCTTGAATTTCTTAAGCGCCTTAATTAACCTATTCTCTTGGTCACTAGTGAGTTTACTAGAAATAATCACCGGTAATGTCTCTCCCTCACCTAAGAAAGCATAATTCAAGTCTTTGGGCAAAGGCTTGTGTTTAACTATGGGTGGTTCCTCTATTGAAGGCTTTTTCTCAGGTATCGCTACGTTATCTAGGTTCTTAGGTAAAGGCCTCTATGCGAGTATCAATTTGGGGATCAACCTCCCCCACATTCTCCACTAAACTAGCATTCTTAGAATCAATATGATCATCATTTAAGGGGTTATCATGTAAAGCTACATTAATAGCCTCTTGCGCAATAACCCAAGACCATTATTGATAACAGGAGAAGACTCGTCAAAGACACAATTCACATTTTCATACTTTCTAAACTCCATAATGCAATCACCACACTCTAATGTTAACCTTCCTGTGTGCACATTGACTTTAGCCCTAGCAGTTTTCAAGAAGGGTCTCCCTAACAATATAGAGGTGGTTTCCTTCTCGTTTACCATATCTAGGACATAAAAATAGGCCAAAAATGCTAGTCCATTTACCTGGACCATCATATCTTCCACGATACCTCTTGGGTACATGGTGGAGCGATTGACCAAATGGACTACCACCCTAGTGGCATGCAATTTTGGAAAATTCAATGATCTATACATAGAGTAAGATATAACATTAATGGATACCCCCTAAATCCACCATAGTATCTTTAATCAAAGTCTCTTGAATTTTTCAAGGAATAACAAGCATGCCAAGGTCTTTACCCTTAAGGGGGAGGTCAACTTGCATGAGAGAGGGGGGTTGAATTATCATTCTATGCCTAAAGCCATGCATTGAATCACATAATTTGTTCAACGATAAGCTCTATTTCTCTACCATACTCGCTCAACCAAGAGAAAGTCTCTGTAGGGTGATCGTAGTGACACACCCTACAGAGTCTCATATGTTGAACACTCTTTCCTCACATCTTTTATTTTTTCTGCTCTCATTTTCAATAAAAACAAAGAAAATGCCAAAGTTTGGAATCGCATTTCAAGGGCTCTCTATTCGCACAAAGAACTCAAGAAATATCTTTTTCAAAAAATAAAAAGTAAATGAACACTAATTACTCAACTAACACATTATGCAAGTTAACTACTAGACCTTTAAACTAACATCCCCGATAGCGGCGCCAAAATTTGACCTGCCCCTCCCATCGTCGCTAATAAATAACCTTTTCATGGGAGATCTACTAAATTAACTGAGAGAGAACTGTGAATAAAAGATGAAATTTGTAATTCTGCTCACATTCTTACTACTATACTACCAAAGGAGGTAGATAGTGGCAAGTACCGGGGTCATCCACATAGATGATAGGATTCTCATAATTAACTATACAAATATGCAATCGGGTCATCAATCCGATCACGTGTTAGGTATAATCAATGTTGGTAAGATAAGCATTTGGGGGCGGGTTTCTAACAACTACTAACATGCAGTTGATCATGAGAATAAACTAGAACTTGGAGAATATTTCCGTAACATGATTAATGTTGTATTGATCCTTGATTTCATCACATACAATAACTATAACCTATTCTACTGTTTGTGACACGTGGTGTGGTCGATGGTTAACCCTTTCTGATACCTGTCACGTAGGGTGCATGTATAATCTTCCATCGGTATTGCCTCCGAAATTAGAGGAACGCAAAGACGGCCCTGCCTGCCGTGCAGATCTGAGTCTCCCCCGTACAATTATGTCTCAGGCACTACACCATGCGTGTTTCTCCCTGAGCCTAAAAAGGCAAAGGGGGTGAAGCATCTTATCGGTGGCTCTAGGGTTGCAAAGCTAACCCTAGTTTGCTACTTTAACTATCTCTACCCATAACCCTTCGGACCAACTTGGCGGCTTACTAGTGCATGGTCAATCATAACATTGAATCAGTAATTCACGTGCATATAGCCACACAGTTTCATAATATCATTAACCCAACCGCATCTAGGTTTCCTTCACCCGAGGGTATCAATAACGCATCAAAATGAAAGTATACTACGGTGTGTGCTAACTAAGTGTGGCAATCATGCAATTCACAAGAATATGAAGAACAAGCCAACATAATTATCACAAAACTCATAAAACTAGGTAAGAAATCTCACAAAACAAACATTATTACACGAATACATATATAATCCCCAAGTTAATCAACTACTCCCTAAGCATGAACCTGAGTATTTCATTGGATTCAACACTTTTCGGCAAAAGGAAAATAAAGAGAAGAAAAGAAAAGAACCTAGAGAGAAGGAAGAGTATTTTCTCTCTCTAGCCTACTCTTGAAGATGAAAAATGGGCAAAAACTTAAACCTAGCAGAAAAAGGTCTATATATATAGTAGTAGGGAATCGAGCTTTGAAATAGGCCTAAAAATGGCCAAAAAATCCTAGCAGCCGCAATCTGTGCGACCAGTAGAAAATGGCACGGTCCGTGCGGGCTCTTATAAAATAGCACATGCAGACTGAAAATGGTCTTTCAGCCTCGTGAAAGGCAGGTTGCACAGACCTAAATGAGTCGTGGGCTAGTGCTTCATCCGAAATTTCTGATTCACGCGCTTCATGTCGCTTGGCGCCGCTTACTGGCTTGAAGGTCTTTCTGCTTAGAAAAACAGCATAGCCCCGTGTTATGTCTCACATACCATGGGCTAGTCTTAACTTTTTGGGACTTAGGATAACACGGACCATGTGAAACGAAGCGGCCCGTGCCCATACTTTGCCATTTGGGAGTGTTTTTGGACCCTTAGTGTAACGGCCCGCACGGACGTGCACGGCCTTTGTAAGGGCCTTTTCAAGGTATGTGTAAACTTGCATGGGACATGCAAACCACTTTGCATGAGCCTGCATAGATGGTCTTGGCTTCGTGCACGGATCGTGCCGGTCGGTTGGTCGGTCGGCTGTTTCAACCGATTGACACCATTTTCCTTCCTTGGCCTTCTTGCTCAATTCCATCTACTACCATAATTTAGAGTCCATGGCCTTCAATTTACTACCATCCTTGCAAATGACCTTCGATATATTCTACCATCATTACGAATGACCTTCAAATATCATCTACCACCCTCGAGGATGGCCTTCTACAAAAAAAATGATGAAAAAGTACTCACAAGCAACCTGCCAATAAGATTACAAAGGAAAATATAGGTGATTGTGAATATAAAGTGTCCATTAGAATCAATTAATTCTTCAAATCTCGGGATTTAGATAAGAAAACCAATAAATGTTGTCTAAACCCGTTGTCGTGTAAACCTAACTAAAACTAGAAATCATCTAAACAAAAGATGATAATAAATGTGTAAAATGCATCGGCTAACAAATGTATAAAGGCGTACATCAGTAGCATGAAATGCCCCAACGGCCCCAGAGATGGGCTTTCTACTACATGAAGATAACGAAAAACAAAAAATTACACAACCAAAAAGTTATTCCCAAAATATCCCCTTAACAAAGAGATACCACTCTAAAGATTAAACCTCCAAAATTTTGCCACAACTTCCCCAAAACCAAAGATAACACCAAAACATACCCAAACCAAAACAACATCCAAAACACAAAGGAATCTTGAGATGAAAAAACTCCCAACTGTTTCACTATTCCCTCCCCCACACTTGAACTTTGCATTGCCCCCAATTCAATGGAATAGTAGAGATCATAAGTGGGAAAGAGAAAAGTAATGGAACTAACTAATGTGACCCCGAAGGGTCCTCCCTCAAGCACTGTGTCTTGCGTCTCCTCCTCATTTCTTCATGCTGAATTTCTTGCTTCTCGGTGGGAATAACATCCTAAAAACCATCAAGCCTAGAAATGTGAAATCTCTCAATTAATTTCTTAATAGCCTCCTCTTGGACATCCACCCTCTCATCCGCAATAGCAAACTCCTCCTTTACTTCCCGTTCCTAGATCCTCATACTCGCATGGTGCCCTCCGTAGAGTCTAGTCTAGTCTCGAACTCCTTTAACTGTAAACTTATCCCACATACCGCATGACTAACCTCTTGAATAATTTGGGTATAACTCGCAAGTTTTTCCCCAAAAGTGTAGATTTGGTTGAGGAAATCCACAGGTAGGTGAGTGCGACTAGGTAGTGCCCTAGATGGAGTCTCATCATCCTCTTCATCAATGTCTATGTTTAGGCTTGATAAGACTCTGTGCTAGAAACAAGTCCTCCAATATAGGGTCTTGGTTAATAGTGTTGCACTCCGGTTGTGGAAGAATCAAGAAGATGCAAACTGTAGCAGCACCGTAAAACTAAATGAAGCGGTCCTTCGAGGTAGAGGTAGCAACCATTGAAGCCCGTGCTAACTTGTCCATAGTTTACCTCGTCCCTGAATGACCAAAGTTTGCCAATGCAAACAGAGAAGGAACCGAATGGCCTAAGTGTTGGCTAAGAGTCTGACCATGCCACCCATTGATAATTTTCCACCTTTCTTGTTTCCCATGGACACACATTCTTCCATGAAGGCCCCCACTATATTGGGGTAGAAATTCCCCACTGGAGTCATTGCCCAAAGGACTTGGGCATCCAAACTGGGGAACTGTGAGATCTCTTTGTGATAGAATACCCACATGGACAATAGTCGTTGGACATACAGTAACTTTGGATGGAAAATTGCGGTGCTCTGCCCGAAAAAATTCTTCGAAAATTTCTCAATGAAAATGGAAGGCCTGATCGGTGTATCCTCGAAATCCCTTTCTTATACTTCCACTCGAATGCTTGGGCAATGTCCCAATGCAACATAGTGTATTCCTTGGATGATCCAAGTGGAAATGGATGATTTTTCTCCCCCTCATTGTTCGTTGCTTGCTCCAAGGTTGCCAAAAATCCAAAGTCCACCAAATGTAAGTCTTGGAATGCTTGTCTAAGAAACCCCCTAGGCCTATTCAGCTTAGCACATAAGTGATGGGCTCGAGTAGACCTAGAGCTCCCAAGGTCTCCTTGCATGCAAACTTCGTCTCCAATATGGTCCTCTTTGGGCTTTTCAAGTACTTCCATCTATGGGACACACTCCCAAAAATGGTGGTCAACCCCATGAACTCATCAACATCAAAAGAGGGGTTAGGAGGAAGGGAAGTCGCCGGCTCTCATCTCCCAACCTTGACCACTTCCTCCCTTTGTCACCCCGGGAAGTTGTTCCTTTTTCCGACCTATTTCTTTTTGGAGCCATCCTATCACAACAAGAAGAAGGTGGTAATGTAAGAATATACAAAGGCATGCATAAAGTATCATTTAAGAAGAACACTTCTTCTTGAATTGCCAAAACATTCCAAATCATGCTATCTCAACATAAAGGCTAGTCAATCAAGAATCATTCTCCCTAAACAACAAACTCAAGGAAAATCTTAGCATTCTATCAAGAAGATCATGCAATCAAGAATCATTCTTCCTAAAACACTGGGAGGTCGTCGTCCTACCTCTCAAAGTTATAATTTATAAGCCATAAATGCTTACTAAATACAATTAAGTACACAGGGTCGTCCACGAAAAAGAGGGATTTTCCTAAGGGTTCATGCATATAAGGGTGGATATAAGCCTAGATATATATATATATAAGCAATTAAAGAGGGAGTTTTTGGTTGGTTTTTCCTAAATTATGAATTTGAAGACAAGAAAACTAGCAAAGTCTGTAACTATGCTAATCATGCAACAAACTAAGAAAAAGGGGTAAAAAATACAAATGACAAAGCCTTGGGGAAAATTGATTCCCACTTCCAAACCTCTTATAGATCATAGAACCATTCACTCATCCTATCACATTCATTACCTACGGAGAATGCTATCACTTCCATTTTGAAGATCAACATTCATTTCTTCTTAATAGTAATTCACAAAGACGTTCAACGACTATTTGCAAACCTCATTGACAATCACTTTAGACGTTCAATGACCATAAATATATTTCATCGATGGCATTATAAACGAAGAACCATAGATTTGATAACAACTACAAGCATTCTACCAAATGCCTAGTAATTTAACCAAACAAAGCATTCATTTAGACTAAACTTAGAACAATCAACATTCAAGGTTCAACCTTTCATTGCTACCTTAGGACAAATATGATAACAAACCACATTAACATACTCATCTAGCAA
>JAULKM010170086.1:0-15757 GCA_032355605.1 Rubia tinctorum | reverse complement strand
CGACTTGCCACTATCTACTTTCTAGTAGTATAGCCGCAATTAGGGCATATAAATACTATCTTTGAGAGGCACGACGATGGCCTCCTAATAGCATTTAGATCCCTTGTTAACTTGGAAATAGACAATAAATTCTCTGTGATATTTGGAACAACCAAGACGTCAAATAAAATGAGGGAATCAGAAATCCAGGAATTGCCTATATGGAAAATATTCAAATAAGAACCATTGCCAAAATAAAAACAAAGATTATTGTTATAAAGAGCAACACTATCCAGATTGGAAGCAGAGGCAGTCATATGATTTGTAGCACCAGAATCCATGTACCAATCAGGATTGACATTCAATTGCTGATAGTGTGGCTAAGCCGTGTCTGCGGAGTTTGCAACATCATCGCGAGCAACATGGGATAGCTTAAAGAAAAATTCAGCAAGATGATCAGGGCGATAACACCACTGGCAGACGTATGTGGGCCATCCACACTGAGAAGGGATGCCATCGCTGGCCGGCGATGGGTTACAGTCACTGCCATACCCACCGCAGCGTCCTCGGCCGCCCCTTCCTCGTCCAAAACGACGGCCTCCCCTGCCGCAGTTAGACTATCCAGATCACTGTTGAGAAGCAGCAAAAGCAGAGGGTATTGGTCTAGGGATAAACGAGTGAGCTTTGAGTGAAAATTCTAATGTCTCAGCATCAACCACAATGGTGTACAAAGGAGGTAAATGATCTTTCTCCATTTGAGCAAAAGAAAACTGGGAAAGTTTATCATTCAAGCCACGACAAAACACAACAACAATATCCTCATCATTAAGAGGATGACCAAGAACATGCAATTCATCAAGAATATCTTTAAAACGATCATAATATTCCGGAACAGACTTATCTTATTGACAAACTCCATATAACGATCACGGAGATAAAAGCGACGAGAACGAGAATTATTATGATATTTAGTGGCTAAAGCATAATATACCTGAACAGTAGTGACCATACCATCAACCACCGACAATGTAGAAGGAGACAGGGATGAAAAAAGAGCGGCTTGAACTAGCTGATCTGTTTGAATCCCAGCCTCATGAGCATCGACATCTTCAGGAGCCTTGTCATCGGGTTCTTTGGAGGACGAGCTCACAGGTGCAGCAGGATACTTAATAAAACTATCAACGTAGCTAATTAATTTTATAGTATGTAAAACAGACGTAACCTGAGTATGCTAGTGAGAGTAGTTGTAACCATCAAACTTGATAGTGTGCAGTTGATCAATGAAGGAACCGTAATGGTCGTCATCGGGAACATATCCAAGCACAATAGAAAAATAAATTGCACCAAACACACAACAAGCTTGTGAATTGCATTGGATGAATGATTAAACTTTTGTGCATGGACATATTAGCAAGAGCGACACAGGATCACAGGCGGAGGCGTGTGAGGGACATGGTGTCGGCGTGTGGGATTCGGCGAGATGGCGAGTGGCGGCGCGTGCGGTAGGCATAAAAATTCCGATCGGCCAATTCTAACGAGCAAGGTTTGCGGCGGCGGAGATCGGCGGTTGGAGGCCGGTGGGGACGGCCGGCGATCGGAAGAAAGGAGAGAAAAAGCTTGAAATTGTTTTGGTAAAAACCAGAGAATATTTAGACAGACCCGAATGATGCCATGATAGAATGTTAAACCCAAAAATAATTGTGGTTGTGTGTATTCATATATATATATATATATATATATATAGTGAGTACAAAGGGTATAAAAGATAGAATCAGACATGGAAAAGGATATATATACAAAACCTAATCAGAAAGAATTTTTCTTTCTGATTCTCATTTATCTATTATTCTAATAACATAACACATGAATATATATAGCCATATGAGTCGACTATAGTCTTCTCTGTCGTCCAAATTACCAATAATTTCATAGTACAAATAACAAGGTAGACTAAGAAATTTAATCACACAAAAAATTAGATGGACTCATTGAAATTAGAAAGAATCCAGTATAGTCTTCCCCGCCGTTCAAATTACCAATAATTTCATCTCACAAATAACAAGGTAAGCTAAGAAATTTAATTACACAACAAAATTAGATGGACTCGTATTGGAACTGAGAAATTTAATCACGTAAAAAAATATTGACGCACATTAAAATTAAAATGGTTATTGAATATTCGAGTAGAATTTGACTAAATTGTACTAGAATATATCATAAGAATTAGTGAAAAATACATTTAGCTAAAAAATAACTTAGTAATAAAATTTTATAAAAAATTTATTAATGTTGCATTTTAATCTTTTAAATTTTATGGACGTTGAAATAATATTTATTAACGTTGATTTCAAATTATAATGTAATTACTATATTTAAATTAAAATAAGTAAAAAACTACACAAAAAATTAATTTGTCAAATATGCATGGTCAATGACTCGATAAACGTGCAATCTATAAGGTTGAAATATATAATTTCATGATTCACATTTGACCAGGTTGGTGTAAATAGCCATAGTGTTTCTATTTACACAACCTATGTATCTATTGACAGTTTCTCCTTTTTACATTCCGAAGTTATTTACACCTACTTTTCACTAGAGGGGTGGTGCAAATAGCAACACCCAAATAAATGTGTGGGTTGTGCCTCATTATATCCCACTTGGGGTCTCAAAGTTATGTGCTCCCTCTTTGTCTACCTATTTTAACCTGCATTCATTATTATGTTATTCAAAAAATATGTTAATATATTTGCCTGCGAATAATAATGACAAATGAAAAATTGTTATTTAGAAACTATTTGTTATTACGAATTCAACATATCACATTGATGCGTCTTAAAACCAAATGGACAGCACGCTCGAGCTCCATGATCATAACCTACAAGAAAACCAACCATGGGGGATCCCAAAGGATAAATCCTCCGAAATTTAAGTCAGCAAAGCTTATAAAAAATGTATAAAGACTGAATGGATTGGAAATGAATATGTGTCTGGTATTTATATTGTATTACCTTAGTAGTATTTTACCCTCAATATAAATCTTAATTATCCAATACATAAGTTATTAATTATTAACGTTTCAACCCCATTTGGGCCGATTGATACATGTCCGTTATATAACTTGGTCTCTGTCCTTATAAAAATCTCCCAGAAAGCTAGATATCCACTTGAGGACCAGAGCTTTGAGATGATAGATCAAAAACCTTGAAGGTAGTGATTGGTAGACTCAACTTAATCAACATTCGAGGTGTTCGAGCATCATCTAGAACTTGAGTTGGTATCCAGTTTTCTCATTCTTAAACCCTAGCAGAATATGAGAAGGCGCACATGCTTATCTATCTGTGTGCATTGGTGCTTGAAGAATGTACTGCTATGAAAATGCATGAAAATATTCCACGAGGACTATCTTGGGAATGATCGGCCATTTGAACAACTACCCTAGTCTCTTTAAGTTCACATATTTCTATGTTCTCATAAATTTATGAAGGAATAACAGTAATATAAGCTCCTAAATCAATCATAGCAATTTTCACCAATTTACCACCTAAAGAAACATGAATTGAAAATATGCCGGGGTTATCACATTTTGTAGGCAATTTTCTATGGTTAAGAGTGGAGACTCCTCCTATTTTCACATTACGAATTTTTGTAAGGGGTTTATTCCTCTTTCTTATACATGCGACTTTAAAAAACTTTGCATAAGAGTGAATATGTTTAGTCAAGTCTAAGATCGAGACACTAACCTCCACTTTCTTGAAGATTTTTTGGATATGTTCATCATCAGCTGTCACCTTCATCCTTCCCATAAGTGCATCAGGGAAAGGCGGCTGGAGATTATCCTTGCTTTGGGTGTTGGAAGCTTCTTGACGGGTTCCTCCACAAAATATTCTTGCTCCTTCAAGTTGGTTTTCTTGTTGTCTACAACCAAGTCATCCTCTTGTAGGATTTCCTTCTCGGGCTCACACACCTCTTTTCCGCTTCTCAAATTTAAAGTGCTCACATTTCTCGGATCAACCTCCGGTTGGGAAGGAAGTTTTCCGGACTCTTTGACTTCAAGTCAGCTTACTGAGGTGGCAAGTTCCCCGACTTGAACCTCAAGATTCTTAATGCTAAAAAATTCCCTAGTCCCGAGATCTTTAATCTCTCGCATTGTACGCTCCCCAAAGACGTCATATTTCTTGGCCAATTGAGAGATTGCTTCAAGGATTTTCTCTCGGTTCGACTTGCAAAGTGAGGCATTGTTATTAGAAATCCCTTCTCCCCTAAGATAGGATTGAGGTGGAGGTTGTCCACTTCGGTGGTACCCTTGCATTTGGTTTTTCTCGCTCCAACGGAAGTTGGGGTGATCACGATACCTAGGGTTAAAGGTGTTTGCATAGGGATCTTGCATTTCTCCTTCTTGGTTACCACAGATCCCTTATTGTTGTCCTCTAGTAAACCGTGGCCTATTTCCACCATTGTTAAAATCCAACGCCTTAAATTCCTCAAAGTTCTTCACCACTTATGGGCACACATCTGTGTGATGATCAAGATTACAAACACCGCATAGTTTTGCTTGTTGGATTCCTCTTTTCATGAAATTTTTCATCACGGAGGAAAGAGTTGGGACTTGCTCCTCCAACTTCAGAGATTGAGATGGTTCATGCACGGGCTTCACCCTAGACCTTGTGCCAAATTACAATATTATGTTTGCCATCTCCTTGAAGAGTGCCATCGCTTCCCTTGGGCTCTTGTTGGCAATCGAACCATTGCAAGCGGCGTTCACCGTACGGGTATCATCATTGCACAATCCTTCGAATAAATAGTAAACCAAGTTTCCCTCCTTGAATGGATGATGCAGACAACTAGCCAACAATATCTTAAACCTTTCCCAATACTCGTAGAGGAACTCATTAGCAATCTGAGAGATGTTGGAGAGTTTCTTCTTCAACCCAACAAACTTTGACAGGGGGCTCGTGTCGGTGCGGGATGCCAACCTTGGCATGGGCTATTCCGGTCGTACTGGAATTGTGCACTGGCTCTAGCATGGGCCAATTTTCCTTGTGGCGGTGGGGGCCTGTGTCATCATGCACAGGCCGTCGGCCAACTCTTTTTTTTGCTCCTCCTAATCTGTGTCCCACATTGTTTGGCATGATCCACAGGTTGGATTCTCCATTTTCTCTGTACCTCGGTCTCCCCTGGGTCATTCTTCACACCCTGTGGGCTGGTCTTAGAATTTGGGACTTGAAACAGCGTGGGTTGTGTAAAACACAACGTCCCGCTCCTATACTTAGCCAATTTTTGGAGTGAAAATGTAATTTGGAGTACACAGCCAGTCGAAACGGAGACCCCCTCATGCTAGAATTTGACAAGGCCCATGCTGGGTGGTACGTGCCATATTAAGGACCCCTGACATGAGCTGTGACAAGCGGTAGGGCCATCCTAGCTTTTGGCATGTGCGGTCCGCATCGACCGCGGATGGTTCGCTTGGCTAACTTCTTTGCTCCGCTACGGGTGAACCGTTGGTCGGTTTGGGAGTTCTTGTAGTCAATTTTATAGATCTTGAGAAGACAAATTAAATGGTTACAATATCAAGATAGAATTTTTCTTGAATTTTTCCTCTAAATCTGTGCAAACTCGAAAAATAATCGTCCTGTTTCTCCTTCACTTTCTTGAACTTTGAATCCTCCTTTCTTAGTCACAATTTAATCTACTACCATGCTCTGGAGTCCGTAGACTTCAATCTACTACCATCCTTGTAAATTCCATTCGATATCTTCTACCATCCTTGCGAATGACCTTCAAATAACTACTACCACCCTCACGGATGGCCTTCTACAAAAGAAAATGAAACATTACTCACGAGCAACCTACCAATGAGATATAAGAGGAATATATAGGTGCTCATGAATACACAGTCTCCATTATATTCCATGAAGTCTGCAACACGCGGGATTTAGACAAAAAAACCAATAATGGCCGTCTAAACCCTTTGTCGTGCAAAGCTAACTAAAATTAGCAATCAACCAAATAAAAGATAACTATAAATGTGTTAAATGCATTGGTTAATGCATGTATAATGTGCACACCAGGGCTGAAATACAAAATTCTAAATTTATATTAAATAAAATAAACAATCGATGCTACTTTAAAATTTTGTTCTATAAGTTCAATTATTTATTTATTTTTATTATTCATATTTAGAGTTTCATAGATATATGAAGATAAAAAAATAGTATCCAAATTTGATGAAATAAATAAATGTTGATATTTTATTAGTTAAACTTACAATCGTTCATTAGTATGTATGATAGTATTAAGTTAAGTAATATTGACTATTGATTAGTTAAAATAAAATAATTCAATTTAATGTTTATGCATTGAAAGCCAATTAAGGGTTTACCGATTGACGTTTAATGTATGGAAAAGTTAAATAATAGTTGACCGTTGATTAATTAAGGTCAAACCTTAGTTATTAGTGTTTATTTATGTAAAGTCAAGTAAGGGTTGACCGTTGATTAGTTAAACTCTAACCATTTCAATAGTTCTTATGTATGGGAAGTCAAGTCGGGGTTGAACGTTGAATAATTAAGGTAAACCCTTAGTTATTAGTGTTTATATGTGGAAAGTCAAGTAAGGGTTGATCGTTGATTCCTCAAGGTCAAACCTTTTCATTAGTTTTTATGGATGAAAACTCAAGGTAAGGTTGACTGTTAATTAGTTAAGTTATAACCATTTCATTAGTGTTTATACATATTTACATATTATTAAAAAAATTAACTCTTCACCACGTCACATTTGTCACGTGTCACCCTTGGAATTAACCATGTGTCAAATAAAATAAAATATATGTAGTGTTCGAGTCATATGTTATCGAAGTCGAATATTAATAAATAAACTCTATTTTCACAGAATAAAATTTTATTTTGTACTTAATTTATATACTACTTAATTTATATAGTTATGAGTTAGTAGTGTATAAAGTTTTATTCGGTGAAAAATGAAGTTTATTAAATGATATTTGTCTTCGATCACATATGACTCGAACACTACATTTAATTTATTTCATTTCAAAATATAAACATAAATTCATAGTTAAACTTATAGTTATAAAATCTTTTAAATTTCAAAAGAAATGGAATTGCATAAAAAAATTATAAATTGTATTTTAGTTTAGTTAAAAATTTAAAATTACATTATTAATATATATATATTTAATTATTTTAAATCGCGTATTGCATGGGTGTTATCTATTTATTCAAAAGAAATGAGTTGCATAACAATTTAAAAAATATATTTTAGTTTTATTTAAAAAATTACATCAATATATAAATTTAATTATTTTAAACCGTGCATTAAACAATCTAGTTATTCATAAGCTTATAAGTACCATGTCTGCTTGAGTGACGTGTTGAGTTGGTCACGAAAACAACTAGCAGCGGTAAGTGAGAAAGACTTGTGACGTCAGTCATTTCATGTATGTGAGACTGACGTGCGACGTCAGTGTCAATAGTAAGCAACGTCGGTACGCTAGACATGCGTGCGATGTTGGTCATTCACGTCTGCGAAGAGATGTGTGACGTCGATCACAATAGTAAGGGACGTCGGTAAGGCAGACATGCGTGCGATGTCGGTCATTCATGTTTGCGAGGTGACGAGCAACGTTGGTCACAAAAGCCACAGATGTTAGTAAGCCATATGCGTGCGATTTTGGTCATTCATGTCTGCAAAGGTGACGTACGATGTCAGTCACAAAAACAACCGATGTCGGTAAGCCAAGCATGTGTGCGACGTCGGCCATGTTAGACTTTTTGCCCCAATTTTTTAAAAACCTACTTTTTACCTCAGCTTTTTAAAAATTAAAGTAACAAATTTTACTTACTTAAAAAAGAATAGAGATAAAAGAACTTTTTACCTAGGTTATTTTACCTTAACAAAAAAACCGAGGTAAAAGGGATGAACTAATATGCTATTTTTCTTGTAGTGATTTCTAGTTTATGGTACATACTCGTACCACAAACCAAGGAACTCTACACTACCAAACGAAAAATGCAGGTGGTAGGAGAAGAAGGAGGAGGGAACTAGAGTAGGGTTTTCACAAGAGCCGACCGTTGTAGTTGAGGAGACTGTAGATATGGCCAAGGAAAATCGCACACTTAGGGAGTTGATGGCTCCAAACTTTGAGAATCAACCCCTATGCATTGTCTTCCCACATTTGCCACCAAACATGACTTGCGAGCTGAAGAGCGGTATGATCTAATGCCTACCTACATTCAATGGGATGGGCGGTGAGATGTGAACAAGCACTTGTTGGAATTCCACCTTGTATGCACCAATATTAAGCCACCGGGAGTTTCAGAAGAAGACTATAACTTGAGATCCTTTCCTTTATTACCACGGGATGCAGCCAAGGATTGGTTATATTATCTTTCGCTGGGCTTTATAACTTCTTGGATGGACATTAAATGGAGGTTCCTTGAATAGTACTTTCCGGCTTCCAAGTCCACATGTCGTAAATGGTTTCCAACAGTTCGTAAATGGTGAACGAGTCCTTTTATGAGTATTTGGAAATGTTCAAGAGATTGTTGGCAAGTTTTCTCTACCATTTATTCAAAGAAGGTGATTTGGTTTACTACTTCTTTGAAGGCCTTTGTAACGTGGATGTGAGAATGGTTAATGTGGTGTGCAATGGCTCCATAGCCAACAAGATTCCAAAGGATGCAATGACATTGTTTGAGGAAATGGCCAACAAGACAAGGAAATTTAGCACCCGATCCCATGTGAAGACTTTAGATAAGCCGGCTCACTCTCCTTAGTTAGAAGATCTTCAAACACTTGTCTTGATGATGAAAGAATTTATGAAGGGGAGAGCTCAGGTCAAGGTGTGTGGTATATGTAGTCTTGATCACCCTACAAACACACATCCGAAGTGGTCGAAGAATTTTAGGAGATGAAAGAGTTGGATTTCAATGGTGGAAATAGGCAACAATTTTCAATGAGGAAACAACAAGGGTTCCAAGAAGCAGATAGACAAGACCCCTATGCAAATACCTTCAATCCTCGATACAGCGATCACCCCAACTTCCATTGGTGTGAGGATACTCAAGGGTACAACTGAGGAAGACAACCTCAACCTCAACCCTACCCGAGGGGAGAAGGGCCTTCTAACTACAATCCGCTTTGTACAAGTTAGACTGGGAGAATACCTTGGATGTGATAGCTCAATTGGCAAAGAAGATCGACGTGTTTGTGGAGCGGACAAGGAGAGAAATTGAGGAGCTTGCCACTAGATCCTTTTATAGTATAAAGAATCTCCAAGTCCAAGTCGGCCAACTCGGCATTTTGGTTAGCCAACATGAGGCTAGGGAATCCAGAAAGTTGCCTTCCCAACCCGAGGTAAACCAAAGGAATGTTAGTGCATTAAAGTTTGGAAGCGGGAAGGAAGCATGTGAGATAGAAAAGTAAATCTTTCAAGAGGATAATTTGATTGTAGAAGGCCACAAGACTGACTTTGAAGAGCGTGAGAGAGTTGTAGAAGAGGATCCCCCCAAAGAGCTTTCCATCACCGAGGTGAGGGTGATCCCTCCATCGCCTTTTACTAGTGCACATAGGGGAAGATCGAAGGTGGCAACCTATGAGGCACACATTCATAATATATGCATTTCTATCTTAGATATGATTCAGCTTGTTCCCTAACAAGCATACATAACATACACATTTGATGATACCAATGAAAATATACTAATCCATAATCATGTTTATCACACAATAAAATCCATGCTCATAATTGAAAACATGTGCCCATTGTGTTCATATTTTTAAGCATGTTAATGTAAATTCCTTACCGATTATTTATCCACTAGTTTTCTTGCGACGAAACCCTTCAAACTAGATTCACTTATTGGGTTGAAATTTCTCTTCCTTCCGAACACGTAATCCCGTGCCAATTTCGCTTTGAAATCTCTCCATCTTTCACCAAAGCTCCGTATGGTCTTCTTTTTCAATCTTTCCATATCATCACATTCTATCTTGAATGCATATTGCATGACCCTCCATCATTTTTACTTGTAAGCATCATTAACACGAGGCCACAACTCGTACAAAAAGATATCTACCTTTGTCCTAGCAATCAAACTTATGTAACTAGACCACCAATGTCTTTCCTCACCTATAGCATATGCAATGTGATCCAATTGTATAGGACATTTCTTGTCTTTTTCAACGATGTCAATCAATTTCATGAAAATTTCCCTACCTTGACCATTCCTATGTGTTTTCGAGGCATTCAAATTCCCCCCTTCTTTCGGTTGTTTCCTTTTATCAGGGTTAACAAGTACACCTAAAAAATTCAATTTTTTGATTTTATCGGGAACAACTAAAAAATTATGTTCCAACCTTTGTAATGGACATTAAATAAACAAAAATGTTTTCATGAGATTGATCTTAACCAAAGAAAATGGTGTAATTGAATAAATTAATGTTATCTCCATATGAAATCATCTACATGAAGAAGTGGAACAATGTTTACACCATACACACATAAAATAATTACATTTTGAAAGAAACCATAGCACCCTACATGTATATATAGTCCACAATAAAAGTAAGGAACATAACAATAATCAACACACATGCAATAATACATCCCAAGGGATGTAGCCACAATGACACTACGATGATTAAGTTGAAAAGACGAAAACTTACCACTATTTGTATTAATGGAATCCCCATCCATTATGATTTCTTGCTTATCTATAATTTTCTCCATTTGTGAATATGTTGGGGGTGGACTTGGATGTATTTGTTTGTTGAGTTGTTAGAGGGAAAATGATGTGTTGACAAAGAACTTTGTGGACCTTGGAGGTGGAGTGCGCTATTTTGAGCAATAAATGTGTTTTCAAAAAAAAAAATTGGGGATTCTTTTACCAAGAATGACACATATACCTATTCTCCTGCCAGTACTGCGATGTTGTATATGTAATGTATCGGTCCCATGTAAAATTAGGTCTACCTTTAGGCCAACAACAACCCAATAGGCCTGTTCCATGAGAATGTACGATGTCACAGTTACGTCTATCTTACCTTGGGATAAGCGATAAACCTCACAATGTCGGTGATGCAAAATGTTCATTCGCATATTATAGGCCTGTCCATAGACCTAATGACCCAGTCCCCTTGTATAACCAACGTCTCCAACCATCCGTCCTCCACTCGCTAAGCAAGAGCCATCATGCGACTTCACATTGTAGGCTTTTTTACATTTTTTTAAAAGTCCATGAGGATTCATAGTGTTTTCATTTTCAACCGACTATTTTACAAAAGTGATACGCGTGACAGAGTGTGAACATTGCCTTTTGGACAGTTATGATTGTTAAACTCATGTACATTCCATACCGATATTTTTCGAGGCAAAAGCCCATGATGATGTAGCGTTTAGAAACTCCTTTCCTTATACGGCTATGAATACTTAATCTGAAGAAGTGAGTTGTCAAGATGGACTAGGGTTTGATAATAACTTGTTCAACATCTAAGCTTGTTGAAAGTTAGCGATTGGGTTGTCTATTATTATTCTAGGCATCCCTAAATCAAACCTTTCAGCAAACAATTTTTCCAGTATTAATATAGTAATAGCCTTTGGGATTGACTAATGTAGGTTAGACACTAGTCGGTTGCACTACTAAGATTGTTCGAAGCTAATAAAGTAGCTGATGTTCTTCAGGGCCTAATGAAATTGACTCTTTAAATTAAACAATGGTTCAGGGTTTAAATTTCTTTCAATACACCATTGTGATGCTAATATTGTTTAAGGCAAGCCATGAATGCCAATCTCACATGAGTCCAACATGTAACGGGGTCATTGATCAATAATATTTTTTCCTATAAACCCCATGAACTACCAATATCAATACACGTGCAAGAGAACGTTTTATTATTACCTGCCTGAAGGTTAGGATTGGCTATTCCTATTCATAGCCAATGTTAACCGATGGCTTATTGCATCCATTTCAAGAAATTGCTTTGTATTTTCATTGAAGGAAGACAATTAGTAAACCTTACTACCATAGTCAATTTTCGAGCGCCGCCCCATCTTTAGTCCAAATAACATGTCCACTTGTATAAACAGGGCAATAATTTTAATCCCATAATTAGTCAAGCATCTTACACAAGTACGTGTATAACCAACACATGTTCGATTAAGAAAAATTATGAGGCCCAACCATAGTCATATTTAATATTCACGTGTTTCCGAAACTGTTACAATAAGTTGTACCCCGGAATACTCTTCCCATACTATTTAGCTTGGACCTAGAATTTGGGCTCACTTAAATTAATATTGGGCTTTTCAGCCCAATATACATGTACAAAATTTCATGAATATCAGGTACATGTCGGTCATGCTGACACGTTAGTGCAAAATCGGATGATGTAATCTACACTCAAATAATGTCCAAGACCATGTTGTAACAACTTCTAGGCCAGCTTTACTAATCGGACCAGGTTTATTTACGGCCGAACTCACAAACATATCATTCATACTACATTCTTATCGACTTAGTGACCAAAATTTCAGATAGACAATTCAGATTCTATTGGTAATAGCCCGCCAAAAATTGAGTGGGGCCCACAATAAGCCCCTAACCCGGTAGGTATGGTCAGATACATCACACGTCTTTCGTCAACTTCTCATTGTTCGCAAAATATTATGCAACATGGCAGTGTTGGCTAGAATGAAATCATATAATATATAAATTTCTTAGACTGACCACATCACATTCTCATATCTCGATATTGCACACAAACCTTCGTTTCTGGAAAAAAACGGTCCAAAAATCGTCAATTGCATCAACAAACCACCCACCCTTATATATAATCTTCCCCATTCCATATCAATTAATCTCAGTTACCTCCAGTTTGAAGTGTACCCTTCGTAAAACCCTAACTAAGGTAACTATTGGTTACATATTTTTCTTCAAGTGTTTGTTTTCTTTTATATACTTATTTACCTCCTATAATGTTCCTACCAGTTCAACATGAGTGATACGTTGTTAGATTGTGTTCTTCGCCATTTTTTAGTATATGGGGTTTCATTTTTTAGGTTTTGGTTTTGACAATTTGGGCTTAGGGGCAATGTATGTTTTTTTTGCCTAACACAGGCTTTGCTTGATTTTAAAGTACCTGTGTGTAAACCTTGTGCTTATTTATTTAGCTTCTATTGGCATTTTTTACCCTTCATGTACGCTCACACACATTTTTGGCTTATTCTATATGACATGCGACGTCACAGATTATGCCAATATTTATGCGACTTCGCAGAATTGTGTTTACACTATACACACATAGAAAAATTACATTTTTAATGAAACCATAGAACCCTTCATGTATATATAGTCCACACTGTACAAGAAAGTAAATAAAATTAAGGCACATAACAATAACAAACACTCATTCAACAATATATCCCAAGGGATTTAGCCATAATGACACTACGATCATCAAGTTGAAAAGATGAAAACTTACCACATTTTCTATTAATGGAATCCCCATCCATTATGTTTTCTTGCTTATCTATAAGTTTCTCCATTTTTGAATATGTTGGGGTGGATTTGGATGTGTTTGTTTGTTGAGTTGTTGGAGGGAAAATGATTTGTTGACAAAGAACATTGGGGACCTTGAAGGTGGTGTGCCCTATTTTGAGTAATAAATGTGTTTTCAAAAATATTTTGGGTTTTTTTTCCAAGTATGGCGTATATACCTATTCTCCTTCTAGTACTTCGATGTCGTACATGTAATTCGACATATCGGTCCCATGTAAAATTTGGTCTACCTTTGGGCCAACAACCCAATAGGCTTGTTCCATGTGAATGTACGATGTCACAATTACGTCTATCTAACCGTGGGATAATCAATAAAACTCGTGATATCGGTGATGCCAAATGTTCATTCGTATATCATAGGCCTGTCCATTGACCTCATGACCCAGTCCCCTTGTATAACCGACGCTGCCAACTATCCGTCCTCCACTAGCTAAGCAAGAGCCATCACGCGACTTCGCATTGTAGGTTTTTATTCATTTTCCAAAATTCCATGAGGATAAAACACATCAAATTTTATTAGGTACATAGTGTTTTCATTTTCAATCGACTAGTTTACAATAGTGATAAGCGTGATAGGGTTTGGACATTGCCTTTTGGACTGTTATGATTTTTAGATTCATGTATATTCCGTACCAATGTTTTTCGAGGTAAAATCCCATGATGATGTAGCAATTAGAAACTCCTTTCCTTATACGGCTATGAACAGTTAACCTGAAAAATTGAGTTGTTAAGATGAATGAGGGTTTGACAATAACTTGTTCAACGACTAAGCTTGCTGAAGATTGGCGATTGGGTTGACTGTTCTTGTTCTAGGAATCACTAAATCAAACCTTTCCGCAAACAAATTTTCCAGCATGAATATAGTAATAGACTTTGGGATTTGACTAGTGCAGGTTAGACACTAGCCGGTTCCACTTTTAAGATTATTGGAATCCAGTAAAGTTGCCGATGTTCTTCAGGGCCTGATGAGACGTCAAATGCATGTATTTTCTGAAACATTTAACATCTCTTTTGTTATCCTTTTGTTGTAAGATTGATAGATTTAGGTAGTTTTACATCATAAGGGGTTTAGATAACTTTTCTCGGTTTTCGTATCTAAATCCTTCATTTTGCAACCTAGTTTGAGTCTAATAGATTTTTGGTCCTTACGAGCATCTAGATTCCTTTTTGTGAGCTTAATTTGTAGATTGGTCGTAAGCACTTTGGAGCATTTTATTTAAGGACATTCACAAGCTTGGTAGAATATTGAAGGCCAGAGTTAAAACGTGGTAGAAGATAAAAGGGTCGGAGAAAGAAGACAAAGAAGCGGATGAATTGTGATCCGGACGTTTTAACCGAGTTTCGGGAAAAGTAGAAGAAGAACCAACCTCTTAGGGTGAGACCATTGGATTCGTCTTCTCGAGCACTATAAAATCGACTACAAGAACTCCCGAATCGGAACAACGGTTCACCTGTGGTGACCAACCCAAGACCGGCCGGCCGACCGGTTGGGTGAAGAAGGCCGGGCACACGGCCCGGGTGCTCAACCGCGCGCCCAAAACCATGAGAAAAATGCGCTTCAGTGTCAAGAACGCGTGGGCGGCACCTGAACCCGTGCGCCCCGGCATCCCTGCTCCGCATGCCCGCGCGCTCCGGCACCCCGACCTCCCAACATTGCACTCCCGCGCGTCCCGGCGCCCCAGCGCTCGCGCGTCCCGGCCTCGCTTCTCCGAGCGCCCGTGCACCCCAGCTCTCGAGTGCCCGCACGCCCCGGCCTCGCTGCTTCATTCCCGCGCGCCTCAACGGCATCCGTGTGCCAGCGCTCTTGCCCGCGCGCCCAGTGCCCGGTCATCCTGCGCCCAGCACCCGACAACTCTGCCCAGCAACTCTGCCTAGCACATTGCATCTCCCGCGCGGCCAGAGCGTATCCAGTGCCCTGAACCTAACTTGGACTATTCTTCTCGCCAACTTTTGTACTATAAATGTCTCCTATCTTATCTTCATTCCCAACTTTTCTTGGCCAAAAATCCTCCATTTTAAACCCTAGTTCTTCATTTCTCTTCTTCATTCCTCTCTTTGTTTATGTATGAATTTGTATATGAATTTTTTTATGAGTTGTGTTAGCTAAGCTTATCACTTGGGAGCAAATGTTTGAAGCTTCCAAACCCATGTAGTAAGACTCTATTTTCTCTCTTTCATGAGCATTTCTTGTGAAGTATTTATTG
>JAULKM010170076.1:0-15757 GCA_032355605.1 Rubia tinctorum | reverse complement strand
TTAAGTGATTATAATAATATAGAAAATTATAAGAATCTTATTAAGTAACTTCTTGTTTTGAATAAATTAAAAATAAGCACACACATTACCTGCACTAGTATCGCACTGTAAAATTTACAAAGTGTAACTTAATATTTTTTAGACTACTTTAACCCTCTAAATAAGGGTTACTAGTAATTTGTTTCGTTCAGTACTTGCAAGTAGTAATTTATCTATAATCTTGATCAGTGATATCTTATAGGTTAGAGGGTGTTTGAGGGTGTTATTCAAGGTTGCCCTAATAATGAGGACCATAAGTTAATATATTGTGCTTTGAAGTATCCTGGATATAATTTTCATGTTTCTGATAGTCACAGTCAAAAGCGATTCGGTATTCTGTTAAACCGTCTTCCAAATTTTGAACCGAATGCAGTACAAGCTTTGGAATCTCCAGCTGTAGTTATGCCTACTTTAGAGGCCACCTGATTGATATGAGCTATTCTGATTACCTAAATCTGAGGAGTTTACCACTGGAGTTTTCTAGCACACGGGATGATTTTTTCTCCAACATCGCAGCTTAATTCCCACTACTTGAAGAGTTGTCCATCAAGTATAACTGAACATTAAGTAGAAAAACTGTATAACTCTCAGCAAAAATAGCTCTATTAGATATTGTAGCACGAGTTTTGCACAAAATATTCTTCGTAAAACATTATGAAAAGTTACTCGTGCAATAAAATTCAATGAGCCATTATTCTGCATTAAAAAGGTTCAGATACTTTTTCTTCCTCTTTACTAAAATGGTAGGGTTTCCTTTTCTATTCATTATGAAAAATAAATTAATTCTAAAAAAGCCAATCGAGGATTGAAAACTCTTATTGAACATTAAATTTTATCGAGATGTCGTTCATGTTCATTTATTTTGTGTCATGTGTTCAGTAAATATAACTCCATTTATATATTCGTATATTGGTAATAGATTAATGATTTAAAAATTTAAGTGTAATAACATAGAAAATTATAAGAATCTTATTAAGTAACTTCTTGTTTTGAATAAATTAAAAATAAGCACACACTTTATCCGCACGAGTATCGCACTATAAAATTTACAAAGTGTAAATTAATAGTTTTTAGACTACTATAACCTTTAAAATAAGGGTTTCTAGTAATTTGTTTCTTTTAGTACTTGGAAGTAGTAATTGATCTATAATCTTGATCGCTGATATCTTAGGGGTTAGAGGGTGTTTGAGGGTGTTATACAAGGTTGCCCTAAAAATGAGGATCATAAGTTAATGTAATGTGCTTTGAATTATCCTGAATATAATTTTCGTGTTTCTAATTGTCGCAGTCTAAATCGATTCAGCATTCAGTTAAACCGTCATCAAACTTTTGAACCGAATGTAGTACCTTTTTTCGAATCTCTAGCTCTAGTTATGGAAGCTTTAGAGACAACCTGATTGATATGAGCTATTCTAATTACCAGAATCTGAGGAGTTTACAACTAGAGTTTTCCAGGACACGGGAAGATCTTTTCTCAAACATTGCTGCTTAATTCCTACTACTTGAAGAGTTGTCCATCAAGTATAACCAAACCTTAAATAGAATAATTGTATCATCCTCAGCAAACAAAACTCTATTAGATATGGTAGCATGAGTTTTGCACTAAATGTTCTTCGCAAAACATTACGAAAATGTACTCGTGCAATAATATCTAATGAGCCATTAATCTGCATTAAAAAAGTTCATTTTACTTTTTCTTTCTCTTTACTAAAATGGTAGGGTTTCCTTTTCTATTCCTTATGAAAAATGAAAATAATTTTAACAAGGCCAATCGAGGATTGAAAACTCTAATTTCACATTAAATTTATCGAGACGTCGTTCATATTCACTTATTTTTATCATGTGTTCGGTCAATATATCTCCATTTATATATTCGAATAATCTTAATAGATTAATGATTATAATATTTATGTGATTATAATAACATGGAAAATTATAAGAATCTTATTAAGTAACTTCTTGTTTTGAATAAATTAAAAATATGAACAACCATAACCCGCACGGGTATCGCACTGTAAAATTTACAACGTGTAACTTAATATTTTTTAGACTACTATAACCCACTAAATAGGAGTTTCTTTAATTTGTTTGTTCAGTACATGCAAATAGTAATTAATCTATAATATCGGTGATATCTTATAGGTTAGAGGGTGTTTGAGGGTTTCATCCAAGGTTGCCTTAATAATGAGGACTATAAGTTAATGTACTGTGCTTTGCAGTATCCTGGACATAATTTTTATGTTTCTGGTAGTCGCAGTCCAAAGCGATTCAGAATTCAGTTAAACCGTCATTATAATTTTGAACCGAATGCAGTACCAGATTTGGAATCTCTTTCTCTAGTTATGGCTGCTTTAGAGACCACCTGATTGATATGAGCTATTCTGATTACCAAAATCTGAGAAGTTTACCACTAGATTTTTCAAGAACACGGGACGATTTTTTCTCCAACATTGCTGCTTAATTCCCACTACTTGAAGAGTTGTCCATCAAGTATAAGCGAACCTTAAGTAGAATAACAGTATAATTCTCAGAAAAAATAGCTCTATTAGATATTATAGCTCGAGTTTTGCAAAAATTATTCTTCGTAAAAAATTACGAAAAGGTATTGTGCAATAATATCTAATGAGCCATTATTCTGCATTAAAAAGGTTCAGTTTACTTTTTCTTTCTCTTTATTAAAATGGTAGGGTTTCCTTTTCTATTCCTTGTGAAAAATAAAAATAATTCTAAAAAGCCCAATCGAGGATTAAAACTCTTATTCAACATCAAATTTTATCGAGATGTCGTTCATGTTCATTTATTTTTTGTCATGTGTTCTGTCAATATATCTCCATTTATATATTTGTATATTGTTAATAGGTTAATGATTTAAATATTTATATGATTATAATAACTTAGAAAATTATAAGAATCTTATTAAGTAACTTCGTGTTTTGAATAAATTAAAAATCCACACACACATTACCCGCATGGGAATCACACTGTAAAATTTACAAAGTGTAACTTAATTTTTTTTTGACCACTATTACCCTCTAAATAAGGGTTTCTAGTAATTTGTTTCGTTCAGTACTTGCAAGTAGTATTTGATCTATAATCTTGATCGATGATATCTTATGGGTGAGAGGGTGTTTGAGGGTATTATCTGGCTTTGCCCTAATATCTAGGACCTAAAGATTTGTTATTGTGCTTTGGAGTATCCTAAATATATTTTTTGATTTTCTGATTGTCGCAGTCTAAAGCGACTCAGCATTTGGTTAAACTGTCATCAAACTTTTTGAACAAAATGCAGTACCATCTTTGGAGTCTCTAGCTTGTACTTATGGAAGCTTTACAGACCACTTGATTGATATGAGCTATTCTAGTTACCAGAATCTGAGGAGTTTATCATTGTAGTTTTCCAGAACATGAGATGAGTTATTCTACAACTTCACAGCTTAATTTCCACTACTTGAAGAGTTGTCCATCAAGTATAACTGAACCTTGAGGAGAATAAATGTATCATCCTCAGCAAAAATAGCTCTATTAGATATAATAGCATAAGTTTTGCACAAAACATTCTTCGTAAAACATCGAAAAGGTACTCGTGCAATAATATCTAATGAGAATTTATTCAGTATTAAAAAGATTCAGTTTACTTTTTTTCTTTACTAAAATGTTTAAGTTTTCTTTTCTATTCCTTATGAAAAATAAAAATAAATCTAACAATGCCAATCAAAATTGTAAAATTCTTATTGAACATCAAATTTTATCGAGATGTAGTTTATATTCATTTATTTTGTGTCATTTGTTCAGTCAATATATCTTCAGTTATAAATTCGAATGTTGTTAATAGGTTAATGATTTAAATATTTAATTATTATAATAACATAGCAAATTATAACAATCTTATTGAGTGAATTCTTATTTTGATTAACATAAAAATCCGCACACACATTACTCGCATGAGTATCGCACTGAAAATTTACATAGTGTAAGTTAATATTTTTTAGACTACTATAACCCTCTATATAAGGGTTTCTAATAATTTGTTTCGTTCAGTACATGGAAGTAGTAATTGATATATAATCTTGATCAGTGATATTTTATGGGTGAGGGGGTGTTTGAGGGTTTCATTCAGGGTTGCCCTAATAATGAGGACCCTAAGTTAATGTACTGTGTTTGGGAGTATCCAAAATATAATTTTCTTGTTTCTGATAGTTGCAGTCTAAAGCGACTCGCCATTCAGTTAAACCATCATCAAACTCTTGAACCGAATAGAGTACCATCTTTGGAATCTCTAGCTTGTAGTTATGGTACATTTAGACACAACCTGACTAATATGAGCTATTGTGATTTCCAGAATCTGAGGAGTTTATCACTGAAATTTTCCAGAACACGGGATGAATTTTTCTCCAATTTTGCTACTTAATTCCCACTACCTGAAGAGTTGTCCATCAATTATAACCCTTCAGTAGAATAATTGTATCATCCTCAGCAAAAAAAAAGCTCTATTAGATATGGTATCACAAATTTTGCACAATATTCTTCGTAAAACATGAAGAAAAGGTACTCGTGCAATCATATCTAATAAGACTTTATTCTGCATTTAAAAGTTTCAGTTTATTTTTCTTTCTCTTTACTAAAATGGTTAAGTTTCCTTTTCTATTCCTCATGAAAAATAAATATAACTCTAACAATGCCAATTAAGATTTGAAAACTCTTACTCAACATCATATTTTGTCGAGATGTTGTTTATGTTCATTTATTTTGTGTCATATGTTTGGTCAACATATCTTCATTTAAATATTGGTATATTGTTAGTAGGTTAATTATTTAAATATTTAAATGATTATAATAACATAACAAATTATAAGAATCTTATTAAGTAACTTCTTGTTTTGATTAACTTAAAAATCCGCACACACGTTACCCGCCCGAGTATTGCATTGTAAAATTTACAAAGTGTAAGTTAATATTTTTTTAGACTACTATAACCCTGTAAATAAGGGTTTCTAGTAATTTGTTTCGTTCAGCACTTGCAACACTTGCAAGTAGTAGTTGATATATAATCTTGATCGGTGATATCTTATGGGTGAGAGGATGTTTGAGGGTGTTATCTGGTGTTGCCCTAATATCGAGGACCATAAGATTTGTTATTGTGCTTTGGAGTATCCTTAATATCATTTTTGAGTTTCTTATTTTCACAGTCTAAAGCGACTCTGCATTTAGTTAAACTGTCATCAAACTTTTTGAACCAAATGCAGTACCAGCTTTGGTATTTCTAGCATGTAGTTATGAAACCTTTAGACATCACCTAATTGATATGAGCTATTCTGATTACCAGAATCTGAGGAGTTTATCACTTGAGTTTTACAGAAAACGGGATGATTTTTTCTTAAACTTCCTTGCTTAATTCCCACTACTTGAAGAGTTGTCCATCAAGTATAACCGAACCTTGAGTAGAATAATTGTATCATCCTCAGAAAAAATAGCTCTATTAGATATGGTAGAATGGGTTTTGCACAAAATATTCTTCGTAAAACATCGAAAAAGTACTTGTGCAATAATATCTAAGGAGCGTTTATTCTGCATTAAAAAAATTCAGTTTACTTCCTCTTTCTCTTTACTTAACTGTTTAATTTATCTTTTATATTCCTTATAAAAAAAATCTAACAATTCCAATCAAGATTTTAAAATGCTTATTCAACATCAAATTTTATTGAGAAGCCATTCATATTCATTTATTTTGTGTCATGTGTTCAGTCAAAATATCTTCATTTATATATTTGTATATTGTTAATAGGTTATTGATTTACATATTTAAGGGATCATAATAACATAGAAAATTATAAGAATCTTATAAAGTAACTTATTTTTTTTTGATTAACTTAAAAATCCACACACTCATTATCCGCACGAGTATCGCACTATAAAATTTACAAAGTGTAAGTTAATATATTTTTTTCGACTACTATAACCCTCTAAATCAGGGTTTCTAGTAATTTGTTTCTTTTATTACTTGCAAGTAGTAATTGATATATAATCTTGATCCGTGATATCTTATGGGTTAGAGGGTGTTTGAGGGTTTTATCTAGGGTTGCCCTAATAATGAGGACCGTAAGTTAATGTAATGTGCTTGGGAGTTTCCTGAATATAATTTTCGTGTTTCTAATAGTAGCAATCTGAAGCGACTCGGTATTTAGTTAAACCGTTATCCAACTTTTGAACCAAATGTAGTACCAGATTTGGAATCTCTAGCTTCTAGTTACGGCAGCTTTAGAGACCACCTGATTTATATGAGCTATTCTGATTACCATAATCTGAGGAGTTTACCACTGAAATTTTCTAGAACACATGATTTTTTCTCCAACTTCTCTGCTTAAATCCCCCTACTTGAAGAGTTGTCCATCAAGTATAACCGAACCTTCAGGAGCATAATTGTATCATTTTCAGCAAAAATAGCTATATTAATTATGGTAACGAGTTTTGCACAAAGTATTCTTCATAAAACATAATGAAAAGGTACTCGTGTAATTATATTTAATGAGCCTTTATTCTGCATTTAAAAGGTTCCATTTATTTTTCTTTCTCTTTACTAAAATGGTTAAGTTTTCTTTTCTATTCCTTATGAAAAATAAAAATAAATCTAACAATGTCAATCAAGATTTTAAAATCCGTATTCAACATCAAATTTTATCGAGAAGTCGTTCATGTTCATATATTTTGTGTCATGTGTTCAGTTAATATATCTTCATTTATATATTTGTATATTGCTAATAGCTTAACGATTTAAATATTTAAGTGATCACAATAACCTAGCAAATTATAAGAATCTTATAAAGTAACTTCTTGTTATGATTAACTTAAAAATCCGCACGCACATTACCCTCCCGAGTATCGCACTATAAAATTTAAAAAGTGTAAGTTAATATATATTTTTAGACTACTATAACCCTCTAAATAAGGGTTTCTAGTAATTTGTTTCGTTCAGCACTTGCAAGTAGTAAATGATATATAATCTTGATCGGTGGTATCTTATGGGTGAGATAATGTTTGAGGGTGTTATCTGACATTGCCCTAATATCGAGGACATGAATATTTGTTATTGTGCTTTGGAGTATGCTGAATATAATTTTTGAGTTTCTCATTTTCGCAGTATAAAGCGATTCTGCATTCAGTTAAACCATCATCAAACTTTTTGAACCAAATGTAGTACCAGCTTTGGAATCTCTAGCTTGTAGTTATGGAACCTTTAGAAACCACTCGATTGATATAAGCTATTTTGATTACCAGAATCTGAGGAGTTTATCACTGGAGTTTTCCAGAACACGGGATGATTTTTTTCTCCAACTTCGATGCCTAATTCCCACTACTTGAAGAGTTATCCATCAACTATAATCGAACCTTGAGGAGAATAATTTTATCATTTTCAGAAAAAATAGCTCTATTAGATATGGTAGAATGAGTTTTGCACAAAGTATTCTTCGTAAAACATAACGAAAAGGTAGTCGTTCAATAATATTTAATGAGCCCTTATTCTGCATTAAAATGATTCATTTTACTTTTTCTTTCTTTTTACTAAAATGTTTAAGTTTCCTTTTAGATTCCTTATGAAAAATAAAAATAAATCTAACAATGCCAATGAAGATTTGAAAACTCTTATTCAACATCAAATTTTAACGAGATGTTGTTCATGTTCATTTATTTTGTTTAATGTGTTCAGTCAATATATCTTCATTTATATATTCGTATAAAGTTAATAGGTTAATGATTTAAATATTTAAGTAATTATAGTATTATAGAAAATTATAAAAATCTTATTAAGTAAATTCTTGTTTTATTAATTTAAAAATCAGCATACACATTACCCGCATGAGTATCGCACTGTAAAATTTATAAAGCGTAAGTTAATATTTTTTAGACTACTATGACCCTCTAAATAAGGGTTTCTAGTAATTTGTTTTGTTCAGTACTTGAAGGTAGTAATTGATATATAATCTTGATCGGTGATATCTTATCTATGAGAGGGTGTTTGAAGGTGTTATCCAAGGTTGCCCTAATAATGAGGACCTTAACTTAATGTATTGTGTTTGGAAGTATCTTAATTATAATTTTCGTGTTTCTGATATTCGCAGTCTAAAGCGACTCGACATTCTGTTAAACCGTCATCAAACTTTTAAACCAAATGCAGTACCAGTTTTGGAATCTCTAGCTAGTAGTTATGGCAGGTTTAAAAACCACCTGATTGATATGAGCTATTCTAATTACCGGAATTTGAGGAGTTTATCATTGGAGTTTTCCAGAACATGAGATTATTTTTTCTCTAACTTCGCTGCTTAATTCCCACTCCTTGAAGAGTTGTCCATCAAGTATAACTGAACCTTGAGTAGAATAAATGTATCATCCTCGACAAAAATAGCTGTATTAGATATGGTAACATGAGTTTTGCACAAAATATTCTTCATAAAACATGTACGAAAAGGTACTTGTGCAATAATATCAAATGAGCATTTATTCTGCATTAAAAAGATTTAGTTTATTTTTTCTTTCTCTTTACTAAAATGTTTAAGTTTCCTGTTCTATTCCTTATGAAAAATAAAAATAAATCTAACAATGCCAATCAAGATTTTTAAATTCGTATTCAACATCAAATTTATCGAGATGTCGTTCATGTTCATTTATTTTGTGTCATGTGTTCAGTCAATATATCTTCATTTATATATTTTTATATTGTTAATAGGTTAAGGATTTAAATATTTAAGTGATCATAATAACCTAGCAAATTATAAGAATCTTGTAAAGTAACTTCTTGTTTTGATTAACTTAAAAATATGCACACTCATTATCCGCACGAGTATCGCACTATAAAATTTACAAGGTGTAAGTTAATATTTTTTCGACTACTATAACCCTCTAAAAAAGGGTTTCTAGTAATTTGTTTCGTTTATTACTTGCAAGTAGTAATTGATATATAATCTTAATCCATGATATCTTATGGATGAGAGGGTTTTTGAGGGTTTTATCCAGGTTTGCCCTAATAATGAGGGCCTTAAGTTAATGTACTGTGCTTGGGAGTCTCCTGAATATAATTTTCATGTTTATAATACTCGCAATCTGAAGCGACTAGGCATTCGGTTAAATCATCATCAAACTTTTGAACCGAATGCAATACCTTCTTTCGAATCTGTAGTTGTAGTTATGGAAGCTTTAGAGACCACCTGATTGATATGAGCTATTCTGATTACCAGAATCTGAGGAGTTTATAACTGGAGTTTTCCAGAACACGAGATGATTTTTTCTCAAACATCGGTGCTTAATTCCTACTACTTGAAGAGTTATCCATCAAGTATAACCGAACCTTAAATAGAATAATTGTATCATCCTCGGTAAAAATAGCTCTATTAAATATGGTAGCACGAGTTTTGCACAAAATATTCTTCGTAAAACATTACAAAAATGTACTCGTGCAATAATATCTAATGAGCCATTATTCTGCATTAAAAAGGTTAATTTTACTTTTTCTTTCTCTTTACTAAAATGGTAGGGTTTTCTTTTCTATTCCTTATGAAAAATGAAAATAATTCTAACAAGGCCAAACGAGGATTGAAAACTCTTATTCAACATCAAATTTTATCGAGATGTCGTTCATGTTCATTTATTTTTGTCATGTGTTCAGTCAATATATCTCTATTTATATATTCGTATATTCTTAATAGATTAATGATTTAAATATTTAAGTGATTATAATAACATAAAAAATTATAAGAATCTTATTAAGTAACTTCGTGTTTTGAATAAATTAAAAATACGAACACACATAATCCGCAGTGTATCGCACTGTAAAATTTACAAAGTGTAACTTAATAGTTTTTAGACTACTATAACCCTCTAAATAAGGGTTTCTAGTAATTTGTTTCGTCCAGTACTTGCATGTAGTAATTGATCTATAATCTTGATCGCTGATATCTTATGGGTGAGAGGGTATTTAAGGGTGTTATCCAAGGTTGAACTAATAATGAGGACCATACGTTAATGTACTGTGCTTTGAAGTATCCTGAATATAATTTTCGTGTTTCTGATAGTCACAGTCCAAAGCGATTCAGCATTCGGTTAAAACGTCGTCAAACATTTGAACCGAATGTTGTACCAGCTTTGGAATCTCTAGCTCTAGTTATGGCTACTTTAGAGACCACCAGATTGATATGAGTTATTCTAATTACCAGAACTTGAGGAGTTTACCACTGGAGTTTTCCAGAACACGGAATGATTTTTTCTCCAACATCGCTGCTTAATTCCCACTACTTGAAGAGTTGTCCATCAAGTATAATCGAACCTTAAGGAGAATAACTTTATCATCCTCAGCAAAAATAGAACTATTAGGTTTGGTTGCATGAGTTTTGCACAAAATATTCTTCTTAAAACATTACGAAATGGTACTCGTGCAATAATATCTAATGAGCCATTATTCTGCATTAAAAAGGCTCACTTTACTTTTTCTTTCTCTTTACTAAAATGGTAGGGTTTCCTTTTCTATTCCTTATGAAAAATAAAAATAATTCTAAAAAGGCTAATCGAGGATTGAAAACTCTTATTCAACATCAAATTTTATCGAGATGTCGTTCATGTTCATTTATTTTGTGTCATATGTTCCGTCAATATATATTCATTTATATTTTCATATATTGTTAATAGGTTAATGATTTAAATATTTAAGTAATTTTACTAACATAACAAATTATAAGATTAAGATTAAGAAACTGCTTATCTTAATGCACATAAAAATCCGCACACACATTACCCGCACGAGTATCACTTTGTAAATTTTGATAAGTGTAATTTAATATTTTTAAGGCTACTATAACCCTATAAATAAGGGTTTCTCGTAATTTTCTTTATTCAACTCTTGAAAGTAGTAGTTGATATATAATCTTGATCGGTGATATCTTATTAGTGAGAGGATGTTTGAGGGTGTTATCAAGGGTTGCCCTAATATGAAGGAATTTAATATTCTTTACTCTGATTTGGATTATCCTTAATATAATTTCCATGTTTCTGATCGTCACATTCTTAAGCGACTCAGCATTCAGTGAAACCGTTATCAAACTTTTGAACCGAATGCAGTACCAGCTTTGGAAACTCTAGCTTGTAGTTATGACAGCTTTAGAGACCACCTGATTTTTTTGAGCTATTCTGATTACATGAATCTGAGGCATTTATCACTTGAGTTTTCTAGAACAAAGGATTATTTTTTCTCCAAGTTTGCTGCAAAATTTCTACTACTTGACGATTTGTACATTAAGTTTCACCGAACTTTGAGGAGAATAACTGTATCAACTTAAGCGAAATTAGCTCTATCAGATATGGTTGCACGAGTCTCGCACAAAGTAATCTTCGAAATACATTACGAAAAGGTACTTGTGCAATAATATCTAATGAACCTTTAATCTTCATTTAAAGGGTTAAGTTTACTTTTTCTTTCTCCTTACTAAAATGATTAAGATTCCGTTTCCATCCCTTGTGAAAAAGAAAAATAAATTTAACAATACCGATTATGATTTGAAAGCTCATAATCAACATCAAATATTATCGAGATGTCGATAATGTTCATTAATTTTGTGTCATGTGTTTAGTCAATATATATCCATTTATATATTCGTATATTGTGAATAGGTTAATGATTTATATATTTAAGTTATTATAATAACAAAGCAAATTATAAGAATCGTATTAAGTAACTTCTTGTTTTGATTAACTTAAAAATTCACACACACATTACCTACACGAGTATTGCACTGTAAAATTTATAAAGCGTGAGTAAATATATTTTAGACTACTATAACACTCTAAATAAGGGTTTCAAGTAATTTGTTTCGTTCAGCTCTTGCACGTAGTAGTTAATATATAATCCTCATCGGTGATATCTTATGGGTGAGAGAGTGTTTGAGGGTGTTATCTAGGGTATCCCTAATATCGAGGACCTGAAGATTCGTTATTGTGCTTGGGAGTATCCTGAATATGATTTTCGAGCTTCTGATCGTCGCAGTCTAAAGCGACTCGGCATTCAGTTAAACCGTAATCAAACTATTTGAACTGAATGCAATACTAGTTTTTGGAATCTCTAGCTTGTAGTTAGGGCAGCTTTAGATACCACCTGATTGATATATGCTATTCTGATTACCAGAATCTGAGGAGTTTATCACTGGACTTTTCCCGAACACGGGATGATTTTTTCTCCTATTTTGCTCCTAAATTCCCACTTGAAGAGTTGTACATCGTGTACAACCGAACCTTAAGGAGAATAAATGTATCATCCTCAGTAAAAATAGCTATTTTAGATACGGTAGCACGAGTCTTGCACAAAATATTCTTCGTAAAATATTACAAAAAGGTACTTGTGCAATAATATATAATGAGCCTTTATTCCCGATTAAAAAGTTCAGTTTACTTTTTCTCTCTTTATAAAAATGGTTAAGTTTCCTTTTCTATTCCATTTCCCCTTCTCTCAATGCCCGTGATCGCGCACAAGCTTTGAGCACAGAAGGATAAGTGTAGCTATTAGGAACTAATCCTCTCTCAATCAACTCGGTGTATCCCAACCAAGCAACCACATAAGCTTCATCGTTCCTAGAATCTGAAAAGCACCGAATCAGGGTGTTGTAAAGACTGACATCAGGATCAGGCAACTGAGCTAAAAGAGTGTGGACATACCCGGGGTCTGGAAATGGTGTGAAGAAAGCACATAAAGATCGGATTTTGGAGTACATTTCTTGATGGGTTTGGGGCGAGGGGCATGTTTTGATGATCAGAGAATAGACCTGTTTGAGTTCTTTTACAGATTGGCATGACTGAAGGAATGAGAGGTATTTGTGGGATTTGCAAGAATGATTTTCAGGTGTTCTGGAATGGGATTGTGAGATATGGAAAGATGGAAAAGATGAAGAAAAGGTATCCATGGATTCGTATGGCAGGATCTTCTCAATTAATGTCCTTAGAATTGTATTTTTATTGCTTCGAATTTGTGACCTTTGGTTTTTGTTGAAAGCGGATAAGGAGTCATGAAATTGCCATTAATCACAACAGTTTTTGTTTTTCTTGCACTGGGAGCGTATGTCTGTATTTGGAAAAATCAATATAAAATTCTACTGTAAAATTGCAAATTTCTACTGCAGATACTGAATGTTTAGCAGCAGGGATAATTTTGTGCAAATCAACAACTTAAGAGGGCTTTTCCAAGCTATTAGCATCACTTCATAATTTACATACTTCATAGTCTAAGAGGAAGCTCGGTTTGCTGGTTACTCAGTGAGCTTTGGGATTTCACCTTTCCTCAAGAGGGATAGGGAATGCTCAGCTGAATCTACAAGGTCCCGAATGTTGTGGAGGGATGTCTCCTCAGCACCCAACAAGAACAAGACGCGAACTTCGGCTTTCTTGGACAATCTTGCTGCCAAATTCAGTGGGAGAGCAGGGGAACTCAGGCTTCTTAAAGTCTGTCTATACAACGAAAGCATTCGGCCTCTGTTCCTCGCTAAGTCTTCTGCAGTAGCCCATATCAAACCCATTGCCATGGCCTGCATTGGAGAAAAAAACATCAACATTAGGCTTGGCATTCTGAAAAACATTAATAGGCAAGAATCAAGTCCAAGTGTAGCACGATTGCTGTTGCTCTGTGAATTGGAACAACACAGCACTCAAAATAAATGCTGCAAAACCAAAAGTTATTACATTAACTATAACGAAAGACTCTAAAGTTCAAAACAACAATTTGACATTCATCACAAATTCAATCCTTGCTTTTTACCCAATCTGGTACAACAAAGGAAATATTTCTTAACCCAACAAGCACTACAATAATCCCCAACTGATTTAACGGCTTACAAACTGTAATCACGGCTATGGCAGGTTGATTAACTAGGAGAGTGAATTTTTTACCTAAAAAAAGCATGATAAGCATGTATAATATACGTTTATTGTCTTGGATTAAGAACTTTTTTTAAGCTCTCGTAGGAGGGGAGGCGGTGTTCCAATTTTTCTTTTCAGCTGGGAACTTTAAACCACACGAACTTGAGAGCGAAACAGATATGCTACTGTGTCAGACGCTGCTTATAACTCTAATGCCTGTACTTATAAAACCATGAACCGAACGTGAAGTCATAAGCGAAACCGACTACAAGAAAAAACACAAGAAGCCAATGATCCTATGACTTCGTATACTTTGATATGGGGTTTCCATGTCAACTCACAAAATTTAAGAGCCAGTACAAGGTTAATGTCGTCGAGGATAATTTGGGCGGCCCTGCCAGAACAGACCATCAAGCAGTCCTCTTCGGAGGAGCCATGTTATACATAAGTGATCTCGTTAAACTAATCGTAACTACTTGGATCAGCAATCCCAGAAGCATAGCAACAGTCTTTGAAAGTTCCACTATTGATGTGTCCCAGGTACTAAACTCTTCTATCACTGGCTATTGTGACCAGTGAAGCTATTGAAGATCCATAGAGATAAAACTTTAACAAGTTCACCCGGCTCCTTCTTCTACCGAATTCTCCTACTGCAGTGGACATCAAACATATAAGGCCAGATGAGAAAGCAAATTCATCAAGCTGCCACTTAATGGGTGCCGATAGTAGGGATACAAGTAACTGAACCACAGTCTGAACGGCCAACAACACTACAGAAAGGCGATTCTTGTACTGGGTGACCATTTTGTACCTCGAGTCCACAACCATGCGAAAGGAGAAATCCGAGCCATCAGTTCCCGATGGCCTACCATATGCCGCTGTTCTCTGATGCATAATTCCTGAGAAGCTCTGATTGGCGAACTTGGTGAAAACGCAATGGCGAGAACAACTAGATGCAAATGCACAGATATGAACAGATAAATCATTGATAATTGGACTGATACCGAATTATATGAAGACTTCGTAAAAGTGAACTCCAATCGAATTCAGTACAAATCTTTTCAAGAGGGATATTCAATTCATAAATCCAAAAGAACCACACAAGCAAGCAATTCAACCCCACCCCAGAAATCAACCAAACGAAAATTCAATGTAAGCAATTGTTTCTAAGCAGAATCGAAAAAGTTGATGAAACCATGAGTCACAGACTGACAGCCAGATTCCAACCTTATCACTCTCACAAATTCAACCAAAGAAGCCATTCTCACAAATTCATAATAATCTAACTGTATAATACAGCAATTCATCACCTATAAAATATAACCTACTCAAACAACAGCAAAATCAGACCATCAGATTTTTAAAAAAATAAAATAGGTCATTACTTCATCAGCCATAAATTGCAAAGCACAAAAGAATTACCTGTACTTCGGAAGACTGGAAACCACGACGGAGGAGAGGAAGCCGTGCGGTGCCGGAATCGGAGGCTCGGTCGGTGCTCTCAGTTTTGGGTTTGTTTGGTTCTGAAATTCTGATTGAAGATTTGCAGGGAACTGCAAACGAATAAACGCTTAATTTCATTTCTACCTCTCTTTTCTTTCTTTCTTCTTCCTTTTTCCTTTTTTAGTATCGGAAATAGGGATGGAGGTCGGGCGGAAAAATCCGCCCCGCATCCACCCCAATGGAGTGGGTATAGATGTTAATAAGGATGACAATGGAGCGGAGCGGATCGGGTACGGATTATAGTACCTTTATACTCATTTGTTGGAGTTTATATTGGAAATATCACAATTAAATTCTCGAAAATAAGATTAGCACAAGCATGCATCAAAAGAAT
>JAULKM010170057.1:0-15759 GCA_032355605.1 Rubia tinctorum | reverse complement strand
CGCGGCGGCGGGGGGGGGCGAACTCGGCGTCACGGTGGAAGGGACTTGGCTCCGGCAGAGAGGACGATGCTCTGACAGAGGGGATGATGCGGCGGAGGAGACGACGCGGCTCTGGCGAGTGGCAGAGTGAGGGAGGGAGGTGTGAGAGGGAAAGAGAAGGTTAAAAAAATGAGAGGTGAGGAAAAATGACTAAGGCATGAGATTTAAGGTTTTCATTTATATAGTGGCCATAAAAGGCAGTCTATTAAAACCGGTTCTCCAATATAGAACCGCTTTTAATCAATTTTCATCAGAGGCGGAACCTCCTTTAATAGATTTAAAACAATCGTTAAAATGTAATGCGTGACTTGGGAGGGATTTCTGAGTTCGAAACTTGATTCGGGTCCTCATTAAAGGTGTTTGCTCAAAAACCGCCTTTGATTGGATGCCTCCAATCAACACTTTTCCACTAGCGTGGGCTTAGTTAAGACATCATTGTTCATATATTATTATTCTATAATAATATTTTGTGTGTGTGTATATATATATATATATATATATTCAAATATGCGGTCAAAATTCGACAACTTTGACTGAGAGATTTGGTTGGAATGGAAGGAGTAATAAGGAGTGTGAAAATATAAGATATATTATATAAAAATTCCAATATTAACTTATAAAATACTTTATTTGAGTAAAAAAAATTAGTGCTTAATTTAATAAATGTGGTGTATAAGTTAAAAAATACAGTGAATTATCCATAATTAAATACAGGCCACCTGTCAGGAAACTTCCTCTTATTTTAATATGATCCACCATATTTTGCACTTTCAGTATTTCACTTTTAGTAACTGTTAATTCACTCAACATTTGCTCTTTAATTTTGATTCATTCACTAGTGGAAAAACGACCATTTCAGGGAAGAGCTAGTGGAATTCGTGTGTTAGGGAAGAGTTCCGAAAGCAACTATTCTTTTATTATTATTTAATCTTGAAAAAAATTCAATAACCACTTTCAAGGCGGTTTGTGAAATGTCGTGCACTGATGTTTTGATGCACGACTCAGTCAGATATGGCAGGCGAAAAACCGCCTTTGACATGTTAGATGTTAAATTCCAATTAACTAAACAATCAGTTATGAAAATAAAAAACAAAATTAAGTAATTAAAATGGGAACTGAGAAATTTTACCAACTCAGGTAAATGGTTTAAATTGATGCAGAGGCAAGATTAAAATCCATGTCCTTAATTCTAACAACACCCATAGTGTGACGATTCGATAGCATTCCGAATATCAGGATACAACTGCTACACTTTCTTTTCTACATAACTCAGCAATAGAAATGGGCAAACCAATTCGGTGCCTTAATCTTAGACTCCAACACGAAGAACACAAATAACAGAGGAAGGAGAGGAGAGGAGGATTATGTTTTTGGTGTGTCTTATTATGAGGCTAGAGGCAGCCTTTTATAGTCAAGGGGGCACTAACGACTAGGCGTCATTCGTGGAGTAATCCACACCTCTTCAATTCTGAAGGGAGAATTCCACGCCTCCTAATAAAAAGGGAGGAAGACCATGAGCGATTCACCCCCTCGGCAATTAGGATGGTTGACCAGTTCAAAAATCAAATTCCAAAATGACCCAACCAAACTAAACATTCTCGAGGACCCGACCCAACCCGAACCAAATCATGCGCGTGTGATTTTGAGTCAAGGTCTCCTAAACTACTAGTTAACAATCTTAGTGTTTTCATGCTAGTCATATTTCCTTCCCATTTCCAATGTGGTATTTCTAAAATACCACAAATCCAAAATATTACTCTTTAAGTAATTAGTTTTCATTTCTTATTCAAACGGAACCCAAATTTAATATATGAGTATACTATGATATAGTCGCGGAGTGTCCGGAGCCTACCGGAATCTTGCTAAAAAAATTGGTTCAACAATCCCTCACATGAATAGAAATGACTCCTATTACACATGTGTGTTCTAGACAGGCAAACTTTTGAGAGTAAGAGCGAAGAATCATTGTATTTGGAAAAGTAAAATTTCTTAGTCTTGAACCATCCATAGTGAATGTTTATCAGATTTACTCGACCAGGCAGTGAACATGATGTCTTGAACCACCTGGTCTTTTGCGTAAATCTAGACAATGATTATCACACAGTTTCATCTTCTCACAGAACTTGGTTCTCTGACTGTGTTCATTTTGTCCTTGAACATCCCTGGTTATTCATGAGTGAACATGGAGAAATCAACCTCTCTTATTTCTTTTAGAAATGGCCCCATTTCACACTCATAAGGTGATTAACCATAATAGGTATCCTTTCATACCCCCACTTTATTTCAAAGCTATGGAATCATTAAAAGCCAAGCTTAACCTTAATTTGCACAGGTAGCACTTTTTTCTGTCATCATAGGAACTGGGAGAAGATTTAAATCTAAAATTGCTTTCATTGATTCAAATTTATTTTGTTTGCCCCTTGAACCTATTTCTTGGGTTCTCTAATCACTTAGGTAGGGTTACCATCAAGAATCCTCTGTATTCATAGGTTTTAAACTCATTCCTCAAGATGAATTAACAACTTGATCTCGTGACACACTTTTAGTAAATGGATCCGCTAGGTTCTCAGCTGATTTTATGTAATCTATTAAGATCACACCTGTTGAGATCAATTATCTTATGGTTTTGTGTTTTCTTCTTATGTGATGAGATTTATCATTGTATATAGAACTCAGTTCCCAAAGTATAGCCGATTAACTATCACTTGGTACACTTTGCTAGCACTAGTTTTTATCATCCATAAAGTTCCAAAGTCATTCTACTTCTTCAGCTGCTTTATCTAAAGCAATAAACTCATATTCTCGTGTGGATCTGGCTAACATCATTGTTTCGAGGATTTCCATGATACAGATGCAGCACCAAGCGTAAACACATACCCACTTGTGGATTTTGAATTTTTTGAATCGGAAAAATGTCTAAAATGGTACTCGCTTTTAAGTAAAATTCTCAGTTTGCTACCCAATTTTTAAAATTGTTCTGAAAAGGTACTCACTTTTTCATTTATGTCCCGAAAAGGTACCTTTTAGCTAAAAGTGGGTACCATTGTGGCATAATTTTGATCCAAATTGATACCCATATTTTGCTAAAAGGTACTCTTTTGAGACATAAATGAAAAAGTGGGTACCTTTAAAAGACAATTTTAAAATTTAGATATCAAACTGTGAATTTTGATTTAAAGTGGGTACCATTTTAGGCAATCTCTCTTTTTGACTTTGATATCTAGTTAGCAACGCTATAACCTTCTAGAACTGCTGGATATCGTCCATAGTGCAACCCATATATTCGAGTATGTCTCAAATAGTTCAAAACTCTAGTTATCCCTTTCCAGTGACTATGTCCTAGATTTATTGGATAATGACTCAATACGTTAACAACATGTGCTAGATCAGGTCTTGTACAATTTGTCAAATAAATAAGACTCCCGATCACTCGGGCATATTCCAATTGTAATATCCCATTACCTGAGTTTTTCATCATCTTGAGATGAAAGTCCTCGGGACTTTTAGCTATCCCACTTGATTAGTTCTTGAATCTATCAAGTACTTTCTCGGTGTAATGTTCTTGTGACAAGACTATTCCTTCAGAGTGTCTAAAGATTTTTATCCCTAAGATCACATCTGCTAGTTCCAAGTCTTTCATGTCAAACTTTCTTTTAAGTAAGTTCTTGGTTTGTTTGATCATGTCTTCAATGCTACCTATGATGAGCATGTCATCCACATATAGGCATAACAAAATTTATCCATTTGGAGTATCTTTGATATATATGCAATTGTCACATTCATTTAATTTGAAACCATTTAACATCATTACATTGTCAAAAAAAATTGTGCCACTATTTAGGTGCTTGTTTTAACCCATATAGGGATTTCAAAAGTCTACATGGTTTGTGTTCTTGTCCAGGGGCGACATAACCCTCGGGTTATTTCATATAAATTTCCTCCTCAAGCTCTCCATTTAGAAAAGTTGTTCTTACACCCATTTGATGTACTTTTAAATTGCATATAGCCACAATTTCTATGAGCATTTTAATTGGTGTCAAAGAAATCCAAGACTTATTTTTGCCTAAATCCTTGCACCACAAGCCTAGCCTTATACTTCTCTATTGAGCCATATGTTTTGTATTTTTATTTTGAAACTACACTTGCTCCCCAAAGCTTTTGAACCTGATGGATAATCCATTAACTCCAATGTATGATTTTGCATAATGAAGTCAATTCACTGTTCACCGCTTCCTTCCACGAAGGTGCATCTGGTGTAGAAATGGCTTCCTTAAATGTTCTAGGATAATTTTCTAATAGATAAGCCATTTCAAAATTAGGAGAAAATGATTTCTCCTTTCTAGCTCTCTTGCTATGTCGAGGTTCATCATTTCCCTCTTCTGTTTGTTAATCATAAGTACTTGCTTCTCCTTCTTCACAAGTCCATTTACGACTTACTTTGTCCTTACACAGGAACACATTTTTGAAGAACAATGCATTTCTTGATTCCATTATTGTATTCGCGTGTATATCTGGTATATCAGGCTTGTACACCAAAAATTGATTAGCACTATTATTGTATCCATGCCCGATGAAAATACAGTCACCGATTTTAGGTCCAATTGTGACATTTTTATGAGGTGGTACTGCCACTTTTGCTAGACACCCCCACACTTTCAATAATTTGTACCAAGGTACATTACCTTTCCATAACTCATAAGGCGTCTTTCCAGTATAGTATAGCTTCCCCCCACATGTTCTGGGATAACCCTGATTCTTGCAACATTGCATCCATTATCTCTTTGAGTGTTTAGTTCTTTCGTTCTACAACTTCGTTAGATCGGTAGTATGATGAACAATACCATGTTCTCTACAGAACTCATTGAAAGGTTCATTATACTCACCTCCCCTATCACTTCGGATAATTTTAATTGTTATACTAATTTGGTTCTTAATTTCCAACTTGTACTCTTTAAATTTTCCAAAGTTTAATTTTCCAAAGATACAAATATCAATATCTTGTGCAATCGTCTATGAAAGTCACAAAATACTTGTTACTGCCTCTAGTTTGCACACACTTTATATCACATAGATCTGTGTGAATTAAGCCTAGAAGTTTGGTTGTCCTCTCCACATGTGGGGATGGTGTTTTCGTGAGCTTTGCTTGTAAGCAAACTTCACATTTGTTTTTACTTGTTTTGCATTTTGGAATCATGTTCATGCTCATTCATCAATTAATAGATTTATAATTCACATGTCCTAATATTTCATGCCAAAAGTTAAAAGACTCAATGACATGAGCAAAAACATTATTCCTATTCATTAAAGACTCAGGTACATCAGTTTTTGGGATGATTGTCATTACATTTATTTTGACCAGTCCATCCTTCGCATACCACTTTCCCACATACACTCCTTTCATAGATATGACTAACATGACACACACGAGCTTGGTCATAAATCCGTTCTTAGAGAGGAGAGTGCCCAAATCAAATTCTTGCGAATGTCTGGCACCTGTAGGATATTTTTGAGTGTCATCTCTCTTTCGAAAGTCATCTTCAGCACAACCTTCCTTTGGCCTTAAAATGTTGAAGTGGCGGAGTTTTCCATGAATATTTTTTCTTCAGTTTTACTCTTCTAATATGTTGTGAACATACCCCTATCTCAGCAGATGTGTCTGGTGGAACCTGTATCATACCACCACTCCTGGATTACTCCCAACCATGTTTACTTCAGTCATCACAACACACAGATCTGAATCCGGGAGCTGGGCTTTAGTTAATTTGGCTACAACATCCTTCCTCAGATCGAGCTTGCTACGACATTCATCCGCCTTGTGCCCAATCTTGTGACAATTGTGGCATTTCCTGTTGAACTTCTTGGTTGGTTGCTTCTTAAAACGTTCGAGATCAGTTGAAACTTTCTTTCTTCCCCTTATGCTCCGCCAGATTTACTTTCTGCTCCGATTGCACCCCATCGGCTTGTCGGTTGGTTGATTCAATTCAAAACTTGATAATCAAGTCCTCGAATTTCATTGCCTTCTGTTTGTACAACAAATAGTGCTTGAAGTTCTCCCACTTTGGTTACGCAGTTCTCAATGAAGGCCCCATACTTGAAAGGTTTCACAAATGTTCATGCCTCCAGCCATGACCTCATGGGTGATAAGTTGCAACTCTTCAACCTACTCCATGATCGGCCTTGAGTCTGCCATTTTGTAGTTCAGAAACGTTGACACTACATGCATGCTCCTTTGTGCCCGCATCTTCAGATTTATATTTCTTGTGCAAGGCCAGCCATAAATCTTTACTCGCTTTTCAATAATGTTCACATTGTACAACGAGTCAATCATTCGTGTTGTTATGTAACCCTTGCTCATATAGTCCCCTTGAATCCAATTGTCAAGGCTTGCTTAGGCGTACACATCAGTGTTATCCGGGACGATGAGAAGTTTGTCCTCCTCGAGGTACATGTCTAGATTCAGCGTGGCCAAGAAGAAGTGCATCTTTTGACTCCACATTTTGAATCCCTCATCAAACTTGTCTGGAAAAATTCTCGCTTGTTGAGCATTTGCGATGCTGGCATCATGATTTGATGAACACTTTTCTCCACCGTAGGTCTGACAACCTTGGGCTGAACTACCGAGGGTTGGCCCAATGGCAAATCCACTGGTGCTAAACCACTCCCAAACTGAATTTGGGGCGTCGACTCACCTAGGTTTCCAATATTGATTTTCTCATTTGCCATTTTTCACAAATATATTTTTCAAACAATTAAAAAATATATTAATGGTTTGAAAACATATTTAAAACACTTTTATACAATTTCCTCAAAATTCCCAGGAAAGACTAGCGGAGGGACACAATGTCTCCTCAAAATCGCTAGCATTTTTAGACATAATTTTTGTTGGTTATTCAGTAAAAGTCACTTTGAAATCTTATTCAATTTTTTTTCTCAAATTTGAAATTCAAATGTTCAAATGTCAATTTCCAATTTTCAATATTTGAAAAATAATTATTTGTAATTATTGTCCTTAATTCAAAAACTGTTAAAAAATTCAGAATTAATTTCAATTTCAACTTTCAAATTTCAACTTTCAAATTTCAATATTAGGATTTGAAATTGATTAGAGCGTTACAAATTAATATGAATTGTTACTCCCTTAATTAGAATAGTAAGTAATCGGTTTATTTTGAAAAATTGATCAAATTAATTGTCATTAGATGAAAGAACGTTACGAAATTCAAAACTAATTAGAATTTAAATTAATTCAAAATTAAATAATGCTATAATGTTGGAATGTAAATTGTTACTAAGTTACTACTTTAATATTTCAATAAAAGTAGGCCGGTGCATGAATAGATTTGTCGTGAAGTTTGTAAAACTACACACTACGTTATCAATAATACTATATTGATGAATTTTTAGCAACGTAAGAATTTAATTTTTTTAGAACAACTTAGATAAATTTGTACTACTAATTCTATTATGAACTTCATAATACCATATTGATTAGTTGTGTGGATTATGGGTACAATTAATTTTTCATAATTAAGATGGTTAGAACCTAAATTTAAATTAACTAAACAACCAGTTATGAAAATATATAACAGAATTAAGTAAATAAAAAGGAGCGGGGAAATTATACCAACTGAGGTAAATGGTTGAAATTGACGTTGTGGCGAGATTAAGGTATCTATCCTTAATTCTAAAAATGCCCCGTAGTGTGTGACGATTCGATAGCGTTCTGAATCCCAGGATACGACTGCTACACTTTCTACTATGTACAACTCAACATAAGAAAACAATAAACCAATTTGGTACCTTACTCTCAGACTTGAACACGAAGAATGCAAAGAACCCTAAGACCACGAAGTACAAAGGAAGGAGAGGAGAGTAGGATTGACTTTTTTTGGTGTGTCTTAGAATGAGGCTAGAGCCAGCCTTTTATAGGCAAAATGGCACTAACAGCTAAGCGGCATTCGTGGAGTAATCCACGCCTCTTCAATTCTGAAGGGAGGATTCAAGGCCCCATAATAAAGAGGGAGGAAAATCCAGAGCGATTCACGCCTCTGCAAGAAGGAGGGTTGACCAGTTCAAAAATCAAATTCCAAAATGACCTACCCGAACCGAACATTCCCGAGAACCCGAGGCCGACCCGGACCGAATTGCACGCGTGTGGTCTTGAGTCAAGGCGTCCTAAACTTCTACTCTTAGTGTTTTCATACTAGTCTTTATGCTAGCCATATTTACTTCCCATTTTCAATGTGGTAATTCTAATTAATATACCACAAACCCAAAGTATTATTCTTTAAGTAATCAATTTTGAGCCATCATTTCTCATTCAAAAGGAACCCGAATTTAACGTATGAGTATACTACAATATAGTACTCACGAAGCCGAAGCCAACACTTCCTTATTTCGATGTATCACAATGTATAAATAATACAATTTAATCCAAAAATTCAAACGAGTTTTTTATGATTTGTCTAATATTTAATCGGTGTAACAGGAAACTTTGTCTTCTATTTTGGAACGTACCCACAAAGTGAGCACCATATAGTGGAAGTGATGAATGAACAATTTTCATAAATTGGAGCTTATAAACCAGTAGGCTTGCTCCGTTCCGAAGGGGTAAATATACCTCGTTGGAGGTCCATCTCTACTGATATCGTAATCCAACACGTGAGAATTAGATTAGTACATTGATAGAATATTGGTCAGAATCCGACCAAATGCATCTAAAATTCAGGTGGGTTTGTTTAGGGATAAAACAATAATACTATGGACCCGAAATTAATATTATTCTCAGGGAAAAAGACCGTTGATGTCATCGAGAATAACATAGAAAGCGAGTTCATTTTCTAAGTCCCCCCGTGACACAGATTAGGATCAAAGCCAAATCATGTAGCATGGACAATGGAGTGTATCATATTATTGCAGCAGCAACTCGTGATTCTATTTTGCTGTCTTTCTAACATTTACTATTATTGATAACATTTTAATTAAGTGAGATAGTAAGTTGTAGGGCAGTCACATGGGCCGGCGTATATTTCTACTGGCTGTATTGCCGAGTGTTGGGTTAGGTAGCTAACCGCATGTCCCGTCTTCTCGTCTCATCATAAACTGCATATCTTTAAATAAAATTTAGTCATCGAAGGTGTAATATAGTATGGGATGTTATTAAATTGAGAAATTAGCTCTTCGATTTTTTTTGGATAACTTATGCATGATAATGTTATCTTATTTTCTAATCTAGAATAGCTTCGATGAGGGATGATGTTCAGCTATACTCCGTAGTAGTTATTTATCGATGATTAAGTCGAAATCAGATAAATTTTCATTGTGATTCTTTACGGAAATTATATATAACAATGTGGACATCTCTTTAAATATGGTGGCTTTATACCTCTGTGTAAGGATGGTTGTAGACCTGTTCGGAGGGTGATGATCACTTCTATGTGTTTCATCATGTAAACAAAAGGTATGTTTTGAGACTTAAACCAATCCCAATTTGATGTACTCTCTCCGACTCCGTAGAATCTGCTTACTTTTTTTTTATTAATTTTCTCAAAACACGGTTGACCATTAACTTCAATTAGCATATAAGCATAAATATCATCATGTGAAATATTGTTAAATTCTCTGCATCATGGATTTTCAAATTATTAAATTTTAATACATCATTAGTATACGTAACTAAAGTTATTAGTGGTCAAACATGACATGAGAAAGTTAACCAAAATGTGTGCAGATTTGACTGGCCGGGCGGAGGAAGTATGTATATTTCATATTCTCTATTTCACTAAGATTGATTTGATGGTTTTAGATGTTTTTAGACTATTTAAATTCTGCATAGAGAACTATGTACTCCCTCCGTACCATACTAAAATGTCCACTTAATTTTTTGACATTATTATCTAGCTATCAAAGTTTGATCGCATGTGTGAATAAATATATATGCAATAATATAATCTATGTGATATTGTTGAATTCGTTGTAACAAGTAGTTTCTAAATATCATTTTCGTCATTATACGTAAGTAAATATATTAATGGTCAAACATAAAATATATTAATGGTCAAACATATTTTTTGAACACCGAGATAATGATGCAGAGCAATTTAGTTTGGGATGGGGGAATGTAGAGATCAAAAAGATTGTATGAGAATGATTTACTTAATTATCGTCATAAAAAAGTGTGACAATTTTAAAAGAATAAGTTTTAAAAAATCGTGTGTTAATTTTTTTTTAGAAAATGGAGAGTATGATTTTTTTAAAGGATTAATCAATGCTATTTTTTAACTATGCATAATTAAGAATTTTAAAAAATAAGTACTTTGGAAATATACACTGCCGCAAATATAGTGAATTACATAAATTTATGCTTTTATATACTCCGTATGTAGATTCAGATGAATTTATACTCTCTCTGATGACAAGAAAAATTTTAGAGTAAAATTATTAGATGACCCCCACTTGTTTAAAAAGTACAAATATAATTATCAGTTTTTCAAAAGTGCTTATATATCCATGAACGGTTTTCAAAAGTGCAGATATACCCATGCCTGGTCAAAATATGTAAATTTATACTCGATTACTTGCTTTTTTCCTTCTAACTTTATTCGGGTACAAGTGCTCTTTTGGATGACTTTGGGTACAATTACACTTTTTAAAAACTCGGGATTATATTTGCACATAACAAAGAACTGAGGGTTATATAAGCACTTCGTTAAAAAAATTAACTATTCATTTAGTCATTTTATCAAAACTTCACAATTTTAACTATAAAATTGAATTGGTGTACAAGTATAAATAGTATTGTGTGATACGTTATAAAATTTGTTGTAATATATATTTTTAAAATATTAAATTTTAACCAGTTTTAATTATCTTTAATAAAAGATATTAAGTATCAATCATTTTTAAAGTCAACATGTGAAAGTCAAATTGTGAAATTTGAAATGGGACGGAGGTAGTAATTTAGGGAGTAATTTAATTTTCATCAATTTTAACAAATGAAATAATTAAATTTGAATCAAAGTGTAGTAAATAAGCCTCTCCGCATACATACAATTTCAAATGCACAGAAAAATGTACAGTTACCCTAATCTAACTTTAGTAAACTGCATGGGTCACAAGATGTTCTGCCCTATCGTAAGATTCCAGTGGCAAATTTATTTTTAAACGGGTCGATTGTATTGTTATTTGATTTTGTCTATTGAAAGACTGTATTTTAATAATTTATGAAAAAATTAAGGTTTAAACTATAAATTAAAAGAAATTAAGATAAAATTTTCGTGTTGTATTAATCGGATCATAAACTTATAACTAATACACGTTGCATAATAAATTTTTAACATTGCAACTAATTTTTTAAACCTTTTTATAATTTTAATTTAACGCCGTTTTCCATATGTATAGGGAAAGACGGTCTTTCCCAAGACTTTGCGTTGCTATTTCCTTTAAATTTCATATTTAATAATTATCAAATAAGTTGATTGCGTTTTTCCTTAACTTTTTCTTAATCTAAATAGGTCGATTGCGTTTATAAATAACTGTTGATTTGACCATATTTCATTATCTACGAAATTGTGTGAATTGCTTAACCTACATGGGGCTCGCATTGGAAAAATATAAACAGATAACTGACTGCAGCAGTGGTCGAAATCTCGTGCAGAAAAATCTCAGTGCCGCAAAATGACAGCCTAACCTAACCGATAAACACAAAAGACGCATTCAATTCACTGGCATAGTCTAAAAAATAAATACTTACCGGATCGCAAGAGTAATTATATTCTTGGTGAAATTTCATATACTGAAAAATCAGAGTGAATGGTACAGTATTAAAAAATAATTTTTAAATTTTTAATTAATTTTTTAAAAAAATATGTTTAGTGATTTGATTTTTTTCATTAATGACATATTATTCATTTTGATATTTCGCTATAAATTTACACTGAAACTATCATTACTCCACATTGTAAAACTTAATTTTGTCTGCTGTTAATATTCCACGGTAACATCACTTAACTTCTTTTTTTTTGAAATAGTAGCATAATTATTGTGACACGGAAAGAAGTGTCACTAACTTTTAGCACCTTTAAGTGTTGTTAAAAAGGTGTTGCACCTATTCATGTTATGTTTATGCTGTTACATCAACCTTATGTTAAAATAATTTACATGTTATTGCATTTTTAAGAAAACACTTGTGTACAAATATTTTTAAGTGCCATAAAATATTTGTACACAAGTGTTTTTTGTAACACTTATATTAGAATAATTTTATAAGGTGTCACAATTATTTATGTGACTCCCATATTAGATGCACGGCATCACAACAAATATTAATGTGAAACACATACTATGACATCTTAAAATATAACTACTTTTGTGTGACACTTAAAATGTATTAGCGTGTTGACATGAGTTGATGTATAAATATGAGTTGGTGGTATGTATATAATGGAATAAAGCTTTAGTGACACGGGAAAGTGTCGAAAAAATTGTGACATTTTCTTAGTTTTCACAGAAATTATGTTAGTTATAGATTTGTTTATATTTTTAGTGGCTGCAGTCAATTGCGAGAATTACTTAACATGCATGGGGTTCGCTGCCATACGATACTAAGAATAGATAACTAAATGTTGCACTGTCCAAAATCTTGTGCCGCAAAATGACAGCCTAACCTAATCAATAAAAATAAAGACACAAACTGTATTAAATTTAAATGTCATAATCTTCTCGATCTTCTGACCTTATCCCTGTAAAAGACAGTCATGATTACTATATGATTGATGATTCACATGTAATTTTCTGTTTACAGTCCTGCCAAGGTAAATTGTGTTTTCATCTCTACAAAAAACAAGTTGTTGCGTTCATCCATGGATTCTTTGTTTTAACTTAAAAGGTAAGTGTAAAATATACTGCCATTCCAATATTAGAATACTAATGAAGGCAATATTTTGAGTGCATAGTTCTTGCCATTAGATTCTAGTACACAATCATGTCAGAAGTGATGTATGAGTTTGGAAATAAAATACGGGTAAAATTTAACTAATATAGGTCACAATATTACAGCTGATTTGCTTTACCCATACTTCTGTTTTAGTCTCACACTTTATCACTCTTGTAGTTGTTTATGTTGTTAATGTGGTCAGACTCTTCATGCAGTCTTTGACATGAGATCATTTTCAGGTGAACATCCGGAATTTTCGCTATGCTTATAGTACCCTTCATTTTGGTTTTCTTTTCTATCTTCTTCGAGCCATCTTGTTGTCATTACTGGTTACTCGAGTGCAAACACTGGTATAAAAATCTCTATTAAATGCAGCATTAGATGACGGTTCCATCGGAACCACCTCTAATTGAGATCCGAAGGGGGTTCTGAAATCGAAAGTCCCTCCCAATCCCTTTTAAAGGCGGTTCAAATTAATTAAAGTGACTCTGCCTTTAGAACCGCCTTTAATTAAAGTTTGGAAGCACTTCCGAGTTTGGAAGTGCTATACCAGGTCACCTTTTCATTTTAAATGCGGTCCTAAATGTAGAACCGCCTTTAATGGCTCATTTTGACCCAAACCCAGACTTAAGCAATTCGATACTTGCTGAACCCATACACTAACCCTATTTTCCTTCTCACCTTTACCCCTCCGTCAAACTACTCCACCCCCCACACACACACCACCGCCTCCACCTCTCTGCCGCCTCACCCCTCTACCGCTTCTCCCCGCCGCCTTATCATAGACTCATTTGCTCCAGCCCACCTCCGCCTCCAGTCTCCGACGCTCAATGCACAGTTCCATCGGCCTCCACCGGTCTTTGAAGCACTGTCCAACCGTCCAGCCCCACCACACAGCCTCAATTGTTGCTTTTGGTTATTTGGTGTTGCTTTTGATGTTACTTTTGGTCATTTGGTGCTGCTTTTGATGTTGCTTTTGGTGAAGCCCAAACTTCGATTTGCTTTTGATGTTCCTCCGTTCCTTGCATTTGGAAGCTATTTTCTTTGGCAGGTCAGAAATAGGTTCCGAGTTCGGAACCTATTTCGGACCCTATTAAGGGAGGTTTTTTTTAATTACGTTTGATTAAAATCTATCAAAAGCGGAACCAGAGAAAGCCATTCTAAAATGTCTTCTCTGGTTCGATATAACCATTTTTAATGACCCATTCCTCCACTAGTGAGACTGAGATCATTATTTGAAGATTCAGCATTTGAATTATGGATATGAAGTTTTTTTTTTTGGAAATCATGTTACTTAGAGTGCCTAGAAATAGCACATGTGTCTTGATCCAGTTCCAAAATTTTAGTATCGTGTCATGTCTCACACAACGAGGGAGTTGGCTTGGTTGATGAGTTTTCTTCGAGATCTTCAAGTACTATTCTCTTACACCCCGTTATTGCCGTGCAGTAACAACAATACTCTCAAAGTCTTGCTTCATATAAGAGAGTCAAGCATATCAACATCGACTACCATGTATATTATTCGTGAGATGGTGACTTTACGCAAGTTCAAGATCTTTCATTTTAATTCTACCCTCCAGCTAGCAGATGTCTTTACTACAAAACTTATTCATTAGAGCAAATGATTTTTGTGACTCTTGAACTATCACGATGGTTCACCTTCAACCCCTCATCTGTTTTTGAACATTTTTGCCCCTCAACTTACAAAACTGGATAATCGTGACCCTTTCGTCAGATCAAACCGTTAACTTAGGACAAAACATTAGTTTTTAAGGGTAAAATTGACATTTGATATTTTCCTTTTTCCTTGTCTTTTTCCTTTCTTTTTCTTTTTCTTCTTATTCTTCCCCTTCCCCATCCCCTTCCCCTTCCCCTTCCCCATTCCTCCACCTCCAACCCCGTGAACCCTAATTCCCATGCCGCCCTCCATCACCGGCAACCTCCCCCGCCACTAAAAACCGCCGCCCTTCACCCCCAGGCTACCCGCAACCAAGCCCCGTCGAACCCCTGGTCCACCCAACCCTGGTAGCGCACCACCTCCGAAATGGATAATCGAGATGGAAGTGGGTCGAGCTCCATGACAAAATTTAGAAGTTCAAGATCCTTGTCAGCGGGCCGGAGCTTTACCTCACAAGAAGAAAGTTGCAATGCACATTGGAGAAGGAGAAGGAGAGCGGCGGAGAGCATAGATCAGAGAAGGACAGCAGAGAAAGAGAAGAAAAATTAAGAATGGCGGCGAAAAAGAAGAAAAGAAGAAGAAAGGGCTTTGGAGGGTACACATGTAATTTTCTTTTTCTTTTTTTTCCATAGGGGTTAAATTGTTTTTTTAAACCACATTCCGGCATAAATCTACCGGAATGGGTACGTTTGCACTTACATCAACTATCTAGGGTTATGTTTGCACTTTCAATTATCAAAAGATTATATTGACAATTGTGTGAATTAGTTAAGAATTTTAAGAGAAAAATTATTTTCAAACTTTTACACATGAGCTAAGAAATATTATTTATACGATGAAAGAAAAGTGTTCGAAGAATTATGCTCCTTCCATAAACAGAATACGTACTAATCTTCATCACAGAATAAAAGTTATTCCATTCAACTTTTATCAGAAAGACATGCATAATGAGACATAAAAAGCTGCCCAAATCTAAGAAAGTTTGAAAGGTACAACCTAGTTAAGTACTCCCTCCGGTTTCCTAACATTGGCTCCCTTTGACTGCAAAATTTTTCAAGCCATGTTTGACCATCAATAACTTTAATTGCATATAATGACGCACGTCATG
>JAULKM010170056.1:0-32129 GCA_032355605.1 Rubia tinctorum | reverse complement strand
GTCAAAAGGTTATATCGGCACATTTGATGCAAAAGTTAGGGTTACAATAGCACTTTCAAATTTTACAGGGTTGTATTAGCACTTTCATGAAATAATAGGGTCATTTCTGTATTTTGCCCGTTTTCTTAATTGATTTTCGTGTTTGATAATTTGTCACTATATATTTTTTACAACCACACTTATATTAAGCATAATGGAGATTACAAAGAGTTTTGCCCAGCTCATATGATGTGCTATGTTAATTACTTAGACTACGATTAACTTTAAATCATTGAAAATACCATAAATAAGACGTTGCTTGTAGTAGACTTTTTTTCTATTAGTCCCTTTATTTCCCAAGATGCGGTATTTGGATTGTCGGTAGATGCTGCCAATGTTGATGAATCTGTATAAACCACCATATTGGAAGTTCTTCTTCTAAGCAATGCTTGTATTGCACGAAAGCAACCTTCCGCCTCCAATTGTAATGCTGAAACTGCAAAAAAGAAATCTGAACCCTTCTGTATTTGTTGCTGATGGGAATCATCCTTATAAGAGATATTCCATGCCACCGTTCCAAGATTTCTTGTTTGTTGATAAGAGCCAGCAAACGTGATAATTCATGTGTCTGGGAACAAATCTTGATTTCGCAAACCAGTAATATAGTTCACATGATATTCTTCTTGAATTGGTGATGAGAAAGACTGTTCTTGAATCACATATTCTTCACAGTCTTGAGATTGTTGATTTCTTTCTTAAACAATCTGATTTATATTTCGAAAGTGTTTCTTGCCTCCATCCAACATTGAATGAGATCCTTTGACTGATCATTTAAAGCCTTGCAATTTCTCTATTTCCATATTTCCCATAGGATGCATATCGAAAGTCTGATGGTATCTTTATCCGGTGCTTGCTTCAGCCAAGAGAAAAACTAGGAATTAACATCCTGTTGCGGGTGATTATTAAAATCAAAACCTAAGGAAGAAGCTCGCCAGATTATTTTTGAATCCTCACATTGTATGAACAAGTGAGTTTCATTTTCCTCTTGATTTCGACACCTAGTACAAGTACTGTCTGTGATGATACCCCTTATTATAAAGTTAGAAGCCGCATGTAATGCACAATTAATCATTCTCCGTACGTGTTACCGTAAACTGTAGAAAAATAATGAAATTATTGCAAATTTTGAATATAAGTGACCTAATAAAATAAATGTAGTAAACTGAACATAAATCGCTCACCTCAAAGTTGGCCCAACTTGATGAACCATTGCAAGCAATGACTCCTGAATTTCATAACAAAGAAATAAAATATCGGTTGTAATTGGAATTTTTTTAAAATACGACGGACATTGGGATTTGCAAGAAAACAAAGAATGTGCAAACTTAACTGCGGTTCACAACTGTTGTCGGTCTGTAACCGACAACATGTGATCGAAATTGGGACCATATCGGTCACAAAAAAGTGATGACTGATTTACATACGACGTTGGCCTACAATAGGTTATGACGACCAACTACTAACCGACGCTCATTCTAAATAAAAACCTAAACCACTATGAATGACCGATGAGCATTCCAATGTTATACTGTGAAGTCAAACCTGAAACCTTGTCAAACCATTTTCCACTGATTCTGACCTAACAGAAGGATGAAAGGAAAACAAAGAGGAAGTTCAAATATTTTAACATGTGGGAGCTGTCACTAGTGTTCAAAGAAACAATAATACGTGTGTGGAAAACAAGGAAAAGTGAAACATTGCAGTATATAACCATAGTGTTGAAGGAGGTGGGGAAACCCCTAGAATTATTGAACGTGAGAGAATTCTCAAGAACTAGAAAAGGAGTGGCAAAGGAAAGGGACGAAAGGATTAGAACCTAGGAATGTCTGAATTGGGGTTCAAGAAATGAAAGGAAGCAAAAGAAGGAAGTAGATGCAAGACAAGAGGTGGACATATTAGAGAGAGCGGAATACTGGTTTCTGCAAGAAAAAGAAAAAGTCCAATGGCTTATAAAAGGAGAAAGCCCTGCAAAAACTTTCTATGCAACAATGAGAACCAGACAATACATGAATCACATTGTAAACATAACAATAAATGGGGTTGTTTTAACTAAGCAGACACAAATAGAGAAGTGATGAGATGGTAAATTACTATATTCATAACACAATTAATGCCACTTTTTACCATGTTTTGTTGGTGGTTAGCTAGCATATTAGGTGTTTTACCAAATAGAGGTTAGAATAAATTTGTGTGGGTATTCATCCCAGTTCCCTTATTTTGTAAGCATTTAGTGTATAGTGTGTATTGCCTCTGTGATTTGGTTATATTCTACTCCCCCGTCCAACTAAAACTCGCTCAATTACTTTTTCAAAGTTAAATTTTGTGAAATTTAACCCTAAACTTCAACTATCATATATATGTAATAAAAATATCATGTGAGATCTTATTAAATTAATCTTAGCATCTATTTTCTAAATATCAATTTTTTTATTCAGAACTATTATATGTAGTTAGAGATATTGACGGTCAAACATGATCATTAAAGATCGTGAAAAAATAATTAAGCAAGAATTAATGGGAAGGGGGAGCAGATTATTTGTCTGCTTATTGGAGATCGATCAATGAAGAAAGCCATTGTCAAGAATGGTAGAAGATTGAAGAAGGTCATTCACAAGAATGATAGAAGAGCAAAGGCCACTTAAAAAGTGGTGGAAGATAAATTTAAAAGGGTGAACGACTTGGGAGGCCCATGAACCCCCTCCATTGTTCACCTTTTCCTCCTATTTTTTAAAAACACTTTTGGCCCCTCAACTAACCGAATGCTGAGTCGTGACCCTTCCGTCCAGTCAAATCGTTAACTCTGAAGTTTTGACCATTAATTGCTGAATTTTTAATAAAATTGAGGATAAAAAGGACATTTCATCTTTTTATTTACAAATCCAGCCCCTTGATCCTTTTTTATTACAAATCCAATCCTCATTTTTTTATTTTCGAATTTAGTCCCCCACCATTATTTTTATTACAATCCAATCCCTATCATTCTTATTTACAATCTGGCCCTATACTTTTTATTTGCAATTCAGCCCATCCCCTTCCTATCATCATCATCTTCTTCGCCTGCACCCTGCACCCTGCTTCATGTTAACGCCCACGATCCTGGACAACCCACTTAGTGGAAAATACATCTCGCATAATCACTTAAACAACAACAGTTTCATCTAAAAAAATGAGAAGAAAATATTAATGAAGTTATTAATTGATAAAAATTATCGAGCATCTATTAGCCCGAAAATTGAGAGAAACATCTGAAAGAGTTCTGGACAATAACTTTACCAGAGGCACCTCACCTCTTCCTCGCATCCGACTTCAGCGACGTTGTGTGGCATCGTCACAGGCAGGCAGTGAGGACCTTGATGGTGGAGCACTTGCGCGGTTGGTACGACAGGAGGTGACTCCGGATCGTTGAGAGAGATGATGGTTTCTTTAGTGTTTGGACTTCATCGCACCCGCGGTGGACGCATATGGCGATTGTTGGATCACTGCGGTGTTGAGAAGGTAGTGATTCTAGACGGGGGCGACAGATGGGGAAGCGGCGCCCCTGGCTATTTCGGCTAGCGCCCTCCATTGTGTGGTTTAGATGGAGTGCAAAGATGAAGCCGCTGGATCTTAGATAACAGAAGTGGTGATGGTGATGTCAGATGTGGTGGGCAATAGGAAAGGGTAAGGGGAAAGGGAAGATGAAAAGGAAAAAGGCAAAATGGAAAAACAAATAAACAAATAAAAAACAGAAAATGAAAATTGGAAAAAGGATAAATGACTATTTTACCATTAAAATTAAGGGTTTTGACTAAACTTGATGCTTTGACCTAACAGAAGGGTCAAGACTCAGCAATACTGTTAGTTGAGGGGCCAAAAATGTTCAAAAAAAGATAAGGGGTGAAAGGTGAACGATGGAGGGAGTACAAGGGCCTTCCAAGTCATTCGCCCAATTTAGAAAGGGGTGAAGAGAAGGCAAAAGTAATGGGTGAAGAACTTTGGACCAAGGTTTGATAACTATCTGAGATGATTTGGTGTCCATATATGGAATCATTGGAATCGTCTTCAAGAGCATTATAAAAACAACTACAAGAACACTACAAGAAAAATAACTTTTTATTTTTGACTTTTTACCTCGGTCTTTTGATTTTTTGCCAAATAACCGAGGTAAGAGGGTCGTTTACCTCATTTTTCTAAAAAATGAAGTTAAATTTTGTTTTACTTCAGTTAAAAAATAATTGAGGCAAGAGGTAGGCTTTTTACTGCAGTTATTTATTGAACAAAGTAAAAAGTTATGAAATCAAAGTAATGGTGTAATAAAAGGGTATGTAGCGTCGCAAAAAGTGTACTATGAAATGGCTGACTTCGCATTATGTTGATATTACTGACGTCATATGGGATAGATGATCGGTGTCGTTTGTTGATACAAAAAACAATTATTATAAAAAATTGGGGTCAAAATATATATTAGCTTGTTTGAAAATGATTGAAACATATTTTTAATACACGAGTCTATTTTAATTTTGTCTCTGAAAGTAAATAAAAATTTTGGTTTTGAATGGTAGGGTTAAAAAATGAGACAACCAATAGATATTAAAATAAAAAGTTATTAGTGAACAGAATCTCATATAAATTGTATGAGATAACATATATTCTCATTAACAACAATTTAATTATTAATTCCATTCCACCATCACAACACTGATAAGCATAAAAATTCATGCACGAATAATCCCGACCTTTAACACTATGGGTCCGGTAGCATTTAATAACTCGAAGAAGACCGCATCCCCAATGAACGGGTTGTTTCCAAAAAGAAACTTTCCAAAACACTTTGGTAGTAGGGATGATCATGCGTCTAGGACCCGAACTAGACCCTCAGGGTCTAGACCCATTGGGTCGGATATGGATCCAAAAAATTTAGACCCATCGGGTCCGGGTTTAGGTCTAGATTTTAAAATACGGGTCTGGGTCCAGGTCTAAAATATTAAGGCCCAAATCCGACCCAGACCAGACCCGTAGACCCATAGGTATATAATTTTACCCTATTTTCTAGATTTCTTTGATATTCTCTGTCTATTTTTATTTTAATTTAACCAATAATATGTACTCACTCCGTCTCAGTTTAAATTGCACAGCAATCATTATCACCCAGTTCAAGAAAACATTTTTCACTGTTAATATGTTTAACTATGTATAATAACGGAAAATAAAAAGTTGATATGTAGAAACTACTTGTTACGACGAATTCAACAATATTTCAGATGATACTACTGTGGCTCATATATCTCTTCAAATATAAGGTCAAACTTTGAGAGAGAATAGTTTCAAAAAAGAAAGTGTGCAATTTAAACTTGGACAGAGGGAGTATTGTCTTTTTTTCTGAAAAAAGATTTCATATGCATATTGAACTTGAATCATTTGTACTTAAGAAAATATATATTTTATTTATTGAAGAAATAAATTAGAATACTAGATCCATTTAGGACCCGTTTTGGACCCAATACCCATTTTGGACCCAAGACCCATCAGCTTTGGGTACGGGTCTATGATTTCCAGACCCTACGGGTCCAGATCGAGTATGGGTCTAACTAATTTTTTTTAGGGTCGGGTTTGGATCTTATTAGACCCGACCCATGATCATTACTATTGGGAACAGAACCTTGATCTTTCTATTCCCCGAGTAGCTCACGTGACACTCTTCTCCATAGCACCTCAACACAACGTGGGTTTTCTCATTTAGTAGATGTGCTACCGTGTCCTTGGGGATGTATTGAATCATAAACATAAATTTATAGTTTGTATATATGCAATGATCAACACAAAAAATGTTAAACAAAAGTTAAATTACATGCAATAGGTAGGACTTACCATAGTGGGGTTTATTCCAAAGTTATGTTGTTTTAAGGTGCAACTAACATGTAGATTATCCATTTACATGGTATAGTGGGGAAAATCCATATCTGAATCACTTGCGATCCTACGTGTTACCCTAAGCTGTAGAAAAATAATGAAATTATTACAAATTTTGAATATAAGTGACTTAATAAAAATAAATGTAGTAATATGAACATAAATCGCTCACCTCAAAGCTAGTCCGACTTGATGAACCCTTGCAAGCAATGACTCCTAAATTTCATAGCAAAGAAATAAAATATCGATTGTAATTAGAATTTTATAAAATACGAAGAGTCAATGGGATTTTCAAGAAAAGTGAGAGCGTGCAACCTTGATCGCGGTTCGCAACTGCTGTTGGTCTCTAACCGACAAAATGTGACCAAAATTGTGATTATGTCAGTCATAAACAAATTGATAACTGCCATGTACATACGACTTTGGTATGCAGACGGTTATGAAGACACCACGACCGACTGCCAAACGATGTGCATTCAAAATAATACCCTAAACCACTTTGAATTATCGACGTGCATTGCAATGGTATACTGTGAAGTCAAACCTTAAACCTTATAAAACCATTTTCCATTGATTCTGACCTAATGGGAGGATGAAAGGAAAACAAAGAGGAAGTTCAAGTATTTTAACATGTGGGAGCTGTCACCAGTGTTAAAGAAACAATAAGACGTGTGTGGAAAATAAGGAAAATTGAAACATTGCAGGATATGGCCATAGTGTGGAAGGAAATGAAGAAACCCCTAGAATTATTGAACGTGAGATAAATATCAAAAAATAGAAAAGTAGTGGCAAAGGCGAAGGAGGAATGGCTTAGAACCCAGAAATGTCTGAATGGGGCCCTAAGAAATGAAAGGAAGCAAAAAAAGGAAGTAGATGCAAGACAAGAGCTGGATAGATTAGAGAGAGCAGAATACTGGTTTCTGCATGAAAAAGAAAAGGTCCAATGGGAAGAAAATCCTACAAAAATTTTCTATGCAACAATGAGAACTAGGTAATACATGAATCACATTGTAAACATGTAGTAAATGAGGTTGTTTTAATTGAGCCAAAAAAAATAGAGAAGTGATGAGATGGTAAATTGCTATTAATGCCCCTTTTAACCATGTTTTGTTGGAGGTTAGCTAGCATATTAGTTGTTTTACCAAATAGAGTTTAATTTCACTGTGTTGTGGTATTCATCCCAATTTCCCTATTTGTAATCATTTAGTGTCTAGTTTGTTTTGCCTCTATAATTTGGTTATATTCTATTCCCTCCGTCCAACTAAAACTTGATTAATTGTTTTTTCAAACTTAAATTATGCAAAATTTAACCCTAAATTTCAACTAAGATATATATATATATATCTGTAATAAAAATGTCATTTGAGTTCTTATTAAATTAGTCTTTGCATCTATTTTCTAAATATCTATTTTTTATTCAGAACTATTATATGTAGTTAGAAATATTGACGGTCAAACATGATCATTGAAGACTGTGAAAAAACAATTAAGCAAGAATTAATGGGACAGAGGGAGTAGATGTTTTATATGCTTATTGGAGGCAGATCAATGGAGAAGACCATTGGCAAGAATGGTAGAAGATTTAAGAAGGTCATTCGCAAGAATGATAGAAGACCAAAGGCCGCATACAAAGTGGTAGAAGATAAATATAAAAGGGCGAACAATTTGGGAGGCCCGTGAACTCCCTCCATCCTTCACCTTTTGCCATTTATTTTTTTAACACTTTTGGCCCCTCAACTAATATAACTGCTTAGTCGTGACCTTTCCATCCGGTCAAACTGTTGACTTTAAAGTTTTGACCTTTAATTGGTGAATTTTTAATAAAATTGAGGGTAAAAATTACTTTTGGTCTTTTTATTTACAAATTGAGACCCTTCATCATTTTTTAAATTACAAATCCAATCCTTTTCATTTTTTCTTTACGAATTCAGTCTCTGGCCATCGTTTTTATTACAATCCAATCCCTATCATTCCTTATTACAATCTAGCCCTGTTCTTTATTTACAATTCAGCCCACCCCCTTCTCATCATCATCTTCTTCTTTACCTGCACCCTGAACCCTGCTTCCTCTCTACGGCCCTAATCATGGACAACCCACTTAGCGAAAAGACCTTCCTAAGGAATCACTTTAACAACAACAGTTTCCTCTGAAAAATGAGAAGAATAGATGAATTGAATCAGTCATTGAGAAAAATTATCGAGCATCCATTAGAACAAAAATCCAAATAAAAATCCGAAAGAATTATGGAAACAAACTTTTCAAGAGACACCTCACCTCCTCTTCGCTTTCGGCTTCAATAATGCTATGTGGCACAACCACAAGTAGGCGGTGAGGACCCTGAAGGTAGATCACTTGCGGGGGTAGTGCGACAGGAGGTGGCTCCGGATTGTTGAGAGAGATAATTGTGCCTTTGGTGTCTGGGAATTTTTCTTACTCCCGATGGACGCAGGTGGTGATTGCTGGATCACCGCGACATTGGATTAGAGCCTCCTGCTATTTCATCTAGCACCAACATGAATTGGACTAGTCCCGACGTGCCTCCATTTTGTGGTTTAGCAGGAGTGCAAAGATGAAGCCGCCGCATCTCAGCTGTGTCAGAAGTGGTGATGGTGATGTTAGATGTGGTGGACGATGGTAAAGGAGAAGGGGAAGGGGAAGGGAAAGGGGAAAATGAAAAGCAAAAATAAAAAGGGAAAAACATAAGGTGAACCGTTCATGGCTAAGTTCTTTGCTTCGCTACAGGTGAACCGTTGGTCCGATTTGGGAGTTCCTGTAGTTAATTTTATGGAACTCGAGAAGAAAAATCCAATGGTGACACTCTCAAGGGCTGATTCTTCTCGAAATTTGGCCAAAAACCGTGCAACCTCTAACAACAATCCCTCCATTTCTTCCTTGGCCTTCTTAAACTTCGAATCCACATTTCTTGGTCCCAATTCCATCTACTACCACGCTTTAGAGTCTGTGGCCTTCAATCTACTACCATCCTTGAGAATGGCTTTTGATATTTTCTACCATCCTTGCGAGTGGCCTTCAAATATATACTGTCACCCTCACGGATGACCTTCTATAAAATAAAATGAAAAAGTACTCACGAGCAACCTACAAATGAGATCAAAGAGGAAGATCTAGGTGCTCGTGAATAAAAATTGTCCATTAGCTTCAATTAAGTCTACAAGATGCGGGATTTAGACAGGAAAACCAATAATGGTCGTCTAAACCCTTTGTCATACAAACATAACTAAAATTATCAATCAACCAAACAAAAAGATGTTCATAAATGTATTAAATGCATTGGGTAATGCATCTATAGTGGTGCACATCACAACCTCGATGACATTTCACATAAAAGAAGGAAAAATAATCTAACAGGTGGATCCTTAAGCACTATGGAGCCTTCTAAGAAAAGGGGGCACATCAACCATTCTCACTTTAAGCCCCCACCATGAAGCCATGACTTAATGGTGGAAGGAACTATTCTTGTTACCCTATCCAAATTGTCACTCCATGAGACGATGACTGTAGTATGTTTTTTAAGGATTTATATGTGGTTTAAGTTTTTGTTTCCTTGTTACGATATCTAATTTCCATACTTGTGTGCATACTTTTGAAAATAAGGTTGGTGAGAGTCTATTGCTCGTTAGCCAACGAGTTGCCAAGTTTGCTAAAGGATATGGTTTGCTCTGGGAAAATGGCAAGAGACTAAAATGAAGTGCACCAATTTGAATGTCTATCTTGGAGCTATTGAAAAGCATGCATAGTAAGCTGAGGAGCGTGTTTTGGCTACTGAGAAGGAAGCTGATACATTGCGTTTCGAGTTGGAGAAGATACAGACTAATGGTCCTGCTTCGCCTTGGAACCCTTAGGTCCCTGTTGAGACAAAGTCTTTGTATGCTCTATTTGAAGAAATTTCTACTTCCGCTCGCAAGGTTGGGTATTGCAAGGCTCTGGCTGAGCTTCGAAGACTGAACCCTACTGTGAAGGTCCAGAATTTTCCTAACCTGGCTATGTCCGAAAATGTTCTAGGGCAACAAAAGGTTCATCCGTAGCATTTCTAATGGCAGTCACCCTTATGCATTGTTGTCTTACCTCGCCAGTCTTCATTATTTGCCTTCTGTGGCTAAGTTAAAGAAGTGTGAGGTTGATTATTTTGAGGATCTTCCCTTTGGTTCTCAACCTTCTGAGCCTCCTGTTACTTCTGATGCCAACGTGAATACTGCAGCCAATGCAAACACTGAGGTCTTCACTCACGATGCGAATAAGGAGGATTCCACTGCCCTTGTTCAAACTTCGCCTGTTTCCTCCTCTAATGTTAGTGGATCTTAGTAATATGGGTTTTTGTAACTGATAACAGTATTTTTATGTATGTTTATAATTTTTGTATTCTTATGGTTATTAACTTTGGATCGTGCTTATAATATTTCAGAGTTCTCTTTATATTTATTTATATGTAGGGTTTTGATATTTTGGTTGATCATAAGTTTTTGAAACATCTCGACTATTTGGGATCTAATGTTCATTTTTATGACCGTCCTAGGTATATGTGTTCTCCTTTATTTTTTTGATTGAGCCGGGCGAAGCTAGTCAGTCTTTATCTAAGGAATATTTTGAGCTTGTTTCTGCTGATCGCTTTTCTAATCTAGAATCCATTCCATTATGCCTTGGATGATAGCTTCCTTCCACCTCATTATCTCCAACACCTTCTACGATGCCCTTGTAGCAAGTTTGTACCTAAGGGCTACAATATTAAATCTTTAGCTCGTAGCTTAGTTGATCTTGAATCTGTTGGCGTGCATATGCATTTGCTCCACCTTTCTTCCCGAGTTTAAAAATGGGCAGTATGTTTGGGCATTCGCCTAAAGTATATGTTACTTGGTATCCATGATCTTGAAGTTGGATAGCCGAATACTTTAAAGGATACTCAAGATTCTGTCCGTGAACTGAAAGAGTTTTGTGTTGAACAAAACAAACTTATTCAACGCCAACAGTTGAGCATAGTTAGGATGTTTCATCAGCAGGAGGAAGCTAAGAATTTTACTTCAAGAAAGCCTAGCGAAGCTCATCAAAATACCTTGATCATTGATAATAAGTGTTCTCGCATTGACGATATATTGGAGCTATTGAAGAAAAAGCAGAGTGAGTGTGAACATTTTTCTTCTTCTTCATCCGGGTGGAAAAGTAGATTTGACGAACAATTTTCCATAAACACTCAGCTTCGTAGTGAGAATGAAGAGCTTTGTGCTGAGTGTAATTGTTTTGACTCATGAGTGTATCAACTTGAGCAAGCTTGTGTTGATTACAAGGATAATCTGCAGGCCCTTCCATCGTTATCTCGTGGTTCTACTAGTCGTGAGGACCTAACAATGAGTATCGGCGACAGGGGATTAATTTGTCTGAAGCTGTTAGATCTCATATTCGGCAATTAGAAGATGAAGTGAAGTATTTTATGGCTACGAATAAAAATTATCATGATACTGTTGCTATTATGAGCGTGCAGCTTGATCGCGAGGAATTTGGCCTTAAAACTGACTTTAAGGCGTACTACACCAAGCATCTTGATCATATAGAACGAAGAGGTGCAATGCGGAATCCCTCTTATTTATATATGAAATGGAATTTTGACAATATGTTTGAATATGAGCGCGAGGCTGAGCAGTCTCTTCGCAAAGCGGGGCAACCTCATTGCCGTGGCGGTTCTTTGTCCTCTAGATCATCTCGTGCATCAATGTGCCAATAGTTTTTTTTCTTCTTCTATTTGATGTACCCATTTTTTTGGAATGTTCGAAGTAGTAACTTATACTGACTCATATTTTGTAATTTAGTTTTTTTGCTATCTACCAGCACAAAGTGTTGTGTTTTTTGCATTTCCTCTTGTTTGTTTGTTTATGCATCTAAGAGATCTATTAATTTCGTGCTTTAGTTTTTGAAATTTCATCATGGAAGGCTGCAAAGCTTATAGTTAGATTTTAATGCTGATATTGATGGCATGTTTGCCTATTTAGCCAGATCTATAGCATGCAAAATTAAGGGTCTGTATTGTGCTAACTTGCAAGATCTATTTCTTTCCGGATTCCACCATTTTGGTGCGATGTTGTGGTGATCGATGTTAACTATGAAGTGTGTGACGTCACTATGCATTTTATGCGAAATTGCATGATTTTGCAAGCGACGTTGCTCAATATGAACTTCGATCGCAGGTTTTAACCGCGGTTAGTTTTATTTTTTACATCGGTTTTTCTTTCTGCAAACATGTGTAATTTATAATGTGCCTAATCCTTCATTGAGTATTGAGCGGCGTCACATTGAGAAAATGCATAGTCGACGTGCGAGAGAGTGTGCGACGGTGTATAATTCAATGTTGCTGTGGTCATAATCGGTTATACGATAACGTGGCATGTCAATATACACAACATCATTTAAAAAGATTGATGTCGCGGGTATTGGTCCAACTAGGGTTTATATTCTATTCCATTCATTCATCTCTGCGATGTCGGTTCATGAGTCATGAATCATGGTGCGATATTGCTCTATTTAGTTTCCCATCGGTAACCTTTGCGAAATATGAGTGATGTCAATTTTTTGTTATCATTTTAACTTAATTGTAATAGATACTATACGACGTTGGTCAAATTTCAAATACAGCAATTCATATTAATAGAAAAGAGGTCCCGACGATGAACTCCTTGTTATATTGCATGTTTCTACATCAATCATGGAAACTGCACCATTCATGCACAAAGTAGGTTATCAAAATTCTCACAAAATGAACTTTACCATTGATACTCCATATCTAGCTAAAGAGATCTATATCAAGGTGTCAAAAAATACCTTGGAAAGCATCAATGGGCATTTTAGAGAATGGTGATTTAATATATAAAAAATCAACCTAATCATAGTTTATCATATGGTAGATGAGTTAAGTAAATGGTTCAAATAGTTTATGATCATAAAGATCGCCCAACTTTCGCGTACATCCTCCAAAAGTTTGATGGGGTATAGCGCTTTGTCCTCGGAAAATACTACAACAACGAGTAACCTCGTAATTGCTATATAGGTTGTGCATAGTTAGGATATTATTGATTATAATAATTATATAAGTGATAAAAAAAACATACCTATTGAAGATCAAATTGATTCTCCCACACAAGCAATACCAAGTCCTTCATAAATCGCATGTAATAGTAACCACTTTCCTACACGCCCACTTGTTTTTATGCTATTCAAACAGATAAATTGTTCACAAACAAGAACTTAAGTACAATCTAGAAAATCCTAATTGCATAATATAATTTTGAAGTTAATTGTAACTTTGAGTGACTTCCACGTGCATTCTTTGTACTTGGTAATCACGTGACCTGTCATCGCCTTAGTAATTGCGAATGAAATTGTTTTCGGGGGAGTTTGATGTAATGGATCATACCAGAACATCGTATTTGATGGGAAAATGATGATGGCCACCATCCAATGTTTTCTACAAAATTGAAATCATCATTAACTCAGTAAAAACCCATAATCTTGATTAGAATCCAAACAAGACTAATGAAGTAAATGGAGATGACTCACCATTAGTAATAAGATGCGATGTATATGGAGTTGTCCTTTTGCATCAATCGCGAGCTCAAATAAGTCAAACGCTCCTCCATCTCCATGTGTTCATGTTGGATATTTAATGGGCAAAGAACCCCTATCCAACCTTTGAGTTTGGAAACGAATTGTACATGCAAGAGCCTATAAACATGGTTAGTGTTGTACATGGTAACAGCCTATACACATGCAAGAGCTACACTAATTTCGATCATTGAAGTTAGGGTGATGCATTAATACTTACAAGCAATGTAGTTGCATCACGGGAGGTAGAACATTATTGAAATTGAACAATTCTTCAAAATCCTCCTTCCGAATAATAGGATTTTCTCTGTACCCAAAAATACTCACTTTTTCCACGGGAATTTTGTACAAACATGAGGGAAGGTGTGCCATCAAAATTTTGTGGATGTTCTTCAGGGAACCGTCCTTCGAGGAATTGTATGGTGGTGGTTTCATTCTAGAAACACGAGTCTTTGTCAATTTATGATCCTCACTTATATTGGGTGATTTCGCTGGGCTACTAATCCTTGTCTCAATCCACATTAAAACAACCTTAAAATTTATGTATGACACGCTTGTCTCAACTCACATTTGATAGTATGTCAATTATCATGGTATACCTTCTTTGTAGGCCCGTTCTCCAAAATATCCACCAAACGAAGGGGTCATTCCACAAACATTCCCAACACCTCGTCCTTTGTCATTGCCTCAGTTTTTAGGACAGGAAGAACCACACCATCTACAAGGGCCTTTGTGATATTGACCACCACGTTACCATTTGCGATGGGCGTACGATTATGCACTCGTATAGATGAGTACACTTTACCTTCCGCCACGATTTAACTTTCTATGTCAACACGTTCGGTAAGTAGTATTTACAGGAAGTTATCCTACACAAGCAGACTTGCAAATTTATGACATACCATGAAATATGTTGCCATATGAATAGTGTAATATATTTACTCACATCTTCATGCGGCGTTGGGTTGCGTCAACTAACTTCGTTCTTAGTCGATCAAAGGTAAGGGGTGTTGACAAAGTCGGAAACAGGGGTACGAGCTCACTGTCACACTCCGTGTGGTCATGTGTTGAGGTTATCTAAGAAACAACACAAGGGGGAGTTGACGGTGTTGGTTTGGAACTTGCAATGATTCTCTCCAAGTCAAGTGTCATTTTCATCCCATTTGATTGTTGCGAGACGTAATCCACTAGTTGGCTTAATGTGGATTTCGAAGCATCAATCTCTCTTTGTTGACTACTAGACGCAATATCAACCTTCAGTGCTTGAGGTTTCACAAAGATATCTCTATGTGTAGCGAGCATGCCGACACCCCGTACCTGACCCAGATGTTCTTTCTTGTTTAGTGCAATCCCCAGTATGTCTTTCTTTCCATCCTCTATAAACTCGCTGGACTCTTTTTTTGTTTTAAGTCCTCCTATAAAATTACCAATAAACGATCTCACTTGCTCGATTTTTTCTTGAAAAACCATTCATATCATATGAACTAAAACCAAATGCAAATGCAAAACTTACGATTTGTTTGGCCACAACCACTGCGTCTTTAGTGTGGAGCTTACCCTCCTTCTTCCCACACCGTTTGTATCCCTTTAGCCATTTCTCAAATTGGGGAACCTTATCGGGCATAGGACATTCCGTAGTAGCCCTTGCTTCCTCTTTCGTTATTCCATTCTCCAATTTATCGAAGACTCTTGCCTCGAACATTTCCTTCATGATTATTATTGTAGCTAGGGAAAAACCCCCACTACTCATTGTATGGAGCATCTTGTTTCCTCTAGCAAGCTTATATTTTCTATCCCTTAGACCCTGCAAATTGATAGACCAAAGGGTTCAGAATAAATATAAACAATGAGAAATTACTTGGAAAGGCAATTCCCCTATATTTGACCAATATCGCAATTCAGTTGGTCATGATGTCGTACTGATCGACTGGTAAATCTGCGAAGTCGTGGACATTTTAGGACAAAATAAGTGTTGAACATAGTTTATCTACGACATCGCACGCTAATCGAAAGCACCGATATACAACCCAATTACTTTAGTTCGACGTTGCATGTTCACCTAATGTTACTCAATATGTTCAATTGGATGGACCTTTACGATTCTAAATCACTAACAAGCATGAACAACATACACATTCGACAATACCAATGAAACTATACTCAGGTCTAAGCATGTTTATCCCACAATAAAATGCATGAATATAATTGAGAACATGTGCCTATTGCGTTCATATGTTTAAGCATATTAACGTAAATTCTTTACCGATTGTTCATCCGCTCATTTTCTTGCAACGAAACCCTTCCAACTAGATTCACTTATAAATGGATGCTTAATTCTTGGGTTGCCATTCTTCTTCCTTCCGGACACGTAATCCCTTGCCAATTTGCTTTTGAAATATTTCCATCTTTCACTAAAGCACCGTATGGTCTTCTTTTTCAATGTTTCCATATCATCACATTCAATCTCGAAGGCATATTGCATGGCTCTCCATAGTTTGGCCTTGTAAGCATCATTAACACGAGGCCATGACTCGTACAAGAAGATATCTACCTTTGTTTTATCAATCAAACCTATGAAACTAGACCACCAATGTATTTCCTCACCTATGGCATTCCCGATGTGATCCAACTTCATAGGACATTTCTTGCCTTTTTCTAACATGTCAATCAATTTCTTGCATATTCCCCTACCTCAACCTTGCCAATGCACCCCACCCCACTTCTTCGGGTCAAGAGACAAATCTTAACCAAAAGGAAATGGTGGAATTAAATAATTTAATGTTATTTCCATATGAAATCACCAAAATGAAGAAGTTGAATCATGTTGTAGACCATATACACATAGAAAAATGACATCTTTAAAGAAACCATAGCATCCTACATGTATATATAGTCCACAATGTACAAGAAAGTTAATAAAAAGTAAGGCACATAGCAATAAAAAACATTCATTCAATAATACATCCCAAGGGATGTAGCCACATTGACATTAGGATCATCAAGTTGAAGAGATGGAAACTTACCACTATTTCTAGTCATGGAATCCCCACCCATTATGGTCTCATGTTTATCTCTAAGTTTCTCCATTTATGAATATGTTTGGGGTGGATTTGGATGTGTTTGTTTATTGAGTTTTTGAAGGGGAAAGGATTTGTTGATGAAGAACTTTGGGAAATTTAAACGTGGAGGGCGCTATTTCGGGCAATAAATGTGTTTTCAAAAATTTTGGTTTTTTTACCAAGTATGGCGCATATAGCTATTCTTCCACCAGTACATCGACGTCGCACGTGTCATGCGATATGTATTTCCTTAGTAAAATTAGGTTTACTTTGGGTCAAAATGGCCCAATAGGCATATTCCATATGAATGTACGATGTAACTAAGTCATTATAATCTCGGGATATGTAATAAACCTAGCGATGTCAGTGATGCCAATATTCATTGGCATGTCATGAGCATGTTCATTGAGCTAATGGCCCATTCCCATTGAATAACCGATGTCGCCAACTATCCGTCCCCCACTCGCTAAAAAAGAGGCATCATGCGACTTCACATTTTTGGTTTTTATTCATTTTTTAAATCTAATATGAAGACCAAAACCAAAAAAATATTGGGTACTTATTGTTGTCATTTTCACCCTACTATTTTATAACAATAATACGCGTGTCAGGGTTTGAACAGGGCACATTTGGATGGTTATGATTGTTGAACTCATGCACATTCCATACCGATGTTTCCAAGGCCATAGCCCAGGAGGATGTAGCCATTACTAACTTCTTTTCTTATACGGCCACAAACAGAAAACCTAAAGAAGTGAGTTTTCTACTTGGATGAGGGTTTGACAATAACTTGTTCAAAAGCTAATCTTGCTAAAGTTTGTTGATTGTGTTAGTTGTTCTTGTTATTGCCATCACTAACTCAGGTGTTTCAGCTAAATAAGTTTTCCTGTTTGTATGCAGTAATTGCCAGTGAGATTTGACTGGTGTAGGTCACACACTGGTCGGTTCCACTGCTGTGATTTTTGGAACCAAGTATAGTAGCCGATGTTCATCTAGGCTTAACGTAATCGACTTTTCAATTAAACAATGGTTTAGGGTTTAATTTTTTTCAATACACCATTGTTATCCTAATATGGTTTAAGGCAAGAGATGATAGCCATTCTCACACGAGTCCTACATCTAGAAGGGCCATTCATCATGAAGTGTTGTACTATAAACCCAACGAACTAACAACATCATTACACGTGTGAGGGTACATTTTACTATTACCCTTTCGATGGTTAAAATTGGTTGTGCCTACTCATAGCCTCCTTCATCTGATGCCTTATTGTATCCAATTTAAGCAATTACTTTGTATTTTCATTACAAGATGGTGATTAGTCAACCCTACTTCCAGAGTTAATTTTCGAGTGCTGCCTCATCGTATGTCCTAATAACATCTCTACTTGTATACGCAAGGCAATCCTTTTCATCCCATTATTGGTCAAGCATCTTACACAAGTACGTGTTTGACCAACACAAGTTCAATTAGGCAAAATTGAATAAATCTAGCCGTAGTCATAGTAAATATAAACATGTTTCCAAAACTGTTATAATTAATTGTACTCCGCAATACTTCTTCTATGCTATTTAGCTTGGACCTAACATTTGGGCTCAAATAAATTCATTTTGGGCTGAAAGCCCAACAGACATATGTGATGTCACCTGAATGCCGTACACGTGTCGATCTTGACATCACGCTTGAGCAAAATCGGATGATGTAATCTACAACCACTAATGTCCAATCCCTTTTTCTCACAACCATTGGGCTGGTTGTCGTAATAGGCCCAGACCCATTTACGGCCAACATCGCAAACAGATCGGTGATCCTACGTTATTTTTGACTTAGTGACCAAATTTGGATATAGAAAATTCATATTCCCTTGGAAATAGCTCGCCAAAAAATGATTGGGACCCACAGTATTCACCTTTCCCAGTATGTATGTTCACCAACGTCACGTTTGTGTCGTTCAAGTTATCGACGTTTGTGAAATAGGCTGCGACATCACATTGTTCATTAAAATGACACCGTATGGGTCCCAGTATATAAAATTCTCAGACCGACCACATCACATTCTCAGACCTCGACATCGCACCCAAATTGCCGGTCCTGGAAATAACGGTCCAAAATTTGTCAAAAAAATCAATAAACCAACCGCCCTTATATATTATCTCCCCCATTCTCGTTCAATTAGTCTTAGTTGCATTCATTTCAAAGGGTAGCCCTTGAAAACCCTATCTAAGGTAACTATTCTTTACAGCGATTTCTATTTGTTTGCTTTCTTTGAATTATTTACATCCTATTATGTTCCTTTTAGTTCAACAAGATTTAATGCAGTGTTTGATTGAGTCCTTCGCCATTGTTTAATTTACTGGGTTTCATTTTTTAGGTTTCAGTATTGACATTTTAGGCTTAGGGGCAATGTATGATTTTGACTCTGCATGAAACATGTTGTCCTTGATGTTAAAATAGTTGTGATTAAACCTACTGCTTATTTACTTAATTTTCATTGGATTTTATGACCACTCGGGTACCCCTCGCAAACATTTTTTATATAAATTGATATGATGTGTGGCATCACACATTCATGCATATGATTATGTGACTTCGCAGATGACATATCGATCTTGATGATGGTTTTGCGAAGTGCTTGCGATGTAGTTCAAAAGTTTAAATCCAGTCAATTCAAGGTCTATCCAACTAACCTTATTTTATTTTATTGTTCATAGATGTCTCCAGTGATGAAAACTGTGAAATGGGCCAAGGGACAGAAAGATGGAGAAAGAACCTCCCACTCCAAAAAACCGAGGACTGTTGACCAACCTTCATCGCCTACATATGATAAAAATTCTTCTTGTCCGAGGAAAACGAGAAATGTTACACAATTGTAAGTAATAGAAGGGTGAAGGAGGTCAGATGCATGCGGCCTGATGACGTGGAACCCCTTCACTTAGATGTTTTCCTAGAGCCATTCAAACCTTCGGGGATGGTCGGGTTGATTTTCCTCGACAAGCCAACCTACAAGATGGAGGTGAAGAAGTTCTACGCCAATTTTGAGCGTCTAACCAACACAAACTACACAACAAAAATGAACGGTGTGACCATGCAGCTGATGGCGAAGGTGATTAATGAGGCGATTGGTTGCACCATTGAAGGAGATAATCAGCGGGCGGTTGTGCCAATGCAAGTATACTTTAGGGATTCTTGGCCTCCTAGAGCCAACAAGGATGATTCGGTAGGGGCCCTCGACCCCAACCGTATGGTTGAGAAGTACTTCAAGATTAATGTGGGCAACGGGCCGATCGCCCGAGGTCCGTCAAGATTGATGTACTTGAGATTGAGGAGAGGATGATGCACAACATCATTGTGCAAATTCTTGTACCAGTTGGACATCCTTCCGAGTGCACTATTAAAGGTACCGTGTTATACTACCACATCGCAGAGAAAAAGGTTATCGACCCCGGTTACATCACCATCAACGAGATGCACATAGCATCCCAGGATTCAAAGAGTCGCACCCTGCCCTATGGTAATGTTATCACTGCCCTCCTAGAAAAACAAAAATTAAGATCAAATCAAGTGTCAAGACCAAGCCGAGGTACTATGATCGGAACTACTTTGACAAGAAGCACTAGCACTGGGAGGCAGGGACGTGGTTTGATCGCAATGTCCCCAAGGGAAATGTAGAAGTGCCTACCCAGCCCGGTCCCGAAGGTAATCCATCGACACCCGTAAGGAATGCATCCTCATGCCTCCACTGATATCCCATAAATGGATACATAATTCCACTTAATTCCATCTCATTACCAATTGTTTCCCATTTTAAACTATAACCATTTTTTGACATTCACAATCCTTTAATTTTGTCAAATAAATGACTGAAGCGCAGTACATGGGGTATTATCACGAGGTACTTGGAAGATACGAAGGCGCTTGCTTATCGCACGGAACACCATGTGGGACAGGTGATGACAAAGTTAGCGAAGCTGAAGGCATTGTTTACCGCTGCTATCAACGCATCTCATGTGGACCCCATGAAGGTTGAACTGATGATGAAGTACACTATGGTGAGGAAGATGGCTCCGAGGAAGAGGAAGAGATCCCGGTCTATGAGGCAAGGGTACCAGGGGATGAGGCCGAGGGGTTACTCGACAGTGGTGACGCCATAGACACAGGTAGTGATGAGACCGAGACCGAGTCGGAAGAAGATGGGAGGAAGCATATGAAGCAGGCATCCGACTGTGGCAATTCATCAGAAGAAGAGGATCCCAACCCTTCCGTGTCACCCTTGCATTGATTTCCTTCTTTGAGTATTTGTATTTAATTTTAGTGAACTATGAATTTGGTCCCTTTTATGAATTGGAATGATGTGATTTGGATTCTATGTCTGGATTTGTGTATTATGGATTCTTTGTTAGTGGTTGTGATATGGATTTTATGTTAGTATTTGTTTTAATGGTTTCAATAGAATAGAAAATTAGTGTTTGGCTGTTGTGAACTTGGAATGAGACCCTTAAATGAATCATTCCATGTTCTGGTTTTTTATGTTTAGAAGTACTGATTTAAAAGGAAAACTGAACATATGTGATGACACACTATATTCTCACATCATAATATCGGTTGAACAGAGGGGTTACCCATATGTCAGTGACATCATATATATTAATTGATTTAAACTAATTTAGGCACTGACTTTAATCGATGGGCAGCTGCAACGTCGCCATGGCCAATTCTTTCAGACCGGATCAGTCACCGACTACTAGTGCGACGTCAACTTCTCTGTTTCATCAACATTCTATTTCAATTTTCATGCCATGACCCTATATTTTCAAGTTCCCAAACAGCATGTCGACTACACCTATTTGGTTTCCCAAATATGTTCAAAGCCTCATTTTTTGAGATATTATGGCTATGCTTCAGATTAACCCAATAAATTAAAATAAGGACAGTCTCATAAACATTCAACAAGGTTATTTAAATTAATGCGTGGACCCAAACTATGCCTTTTTCTTTCGCTTATTTGGTTTGGGAGCCTCTCAATCCACACCCCTTCTTCGTGGTCTTTTCTCAAAGATAGCTCCACCCCAAATACCTCTTCCTGATCAACAGCACTTGTGCTGGATGGAGTGTGTGGGATAATGTCTGATAGTGAAGAAGGACAGCAATTTCCCACAAATTGACTTTTGCCCTGAATAACAACTGGTTTGCTGGAATCAAAAGGATTAGTAACATAAAACACATGTGTAGCCTAGGAAGCAGGGATGTAAGGATCTCAAGTTGAACGAGTCCTGGTCAAATCGACAACCATGAAGCCTAGGTCATCAACCGATACACCGACATTGTTATCAACCCAATTGCATTTGAAAAGTGGTACCCTAAAACTTGTGTAGACTAGTTCCCATATTTCCTCAATCACACCATAGTAACACATGTTCCCATACAATGGATTCTTATCCTTTGCGCTGCTTACATGTAAAGCTTCTGAAACAACGCTAATGCCACTATTCTTCTTAGAGGTGTGTGTGTCTCATTCAAAGGTTGTGAAGGTAAACCCATTCATGTCATAGCCCATGAAAGAAATCGTAGTTGCAAAAGGCATGAAGGCTAACCAATTCAAGGTGTCACCGTGACTTTCTTCAACTACTGTATGGCACAACCACTCAATAAATGTGTGATTGTGTTCAGAAATTACTTGCTTCTCCGACCAACCCAAGTGACGCTCTTTGATAGTTGCCATGTGCATATCCACGTACATACGAACCACTTCTGAGTTCTACAAAAACATATAAGTGTGCTTTCATCAACTCGTTGGGGGTTAATAACTTGGTTTTTCTTTTTCTAAAACCTTTCCCACACATTCTATCACCATGGCGTGGTTTTTGTAGGCCAACCAAATCTTGATTCTTTATGAATTCCATACAATTTTTTACCGCCTCCTCGGTCACATACCTCTACACAATACTAGCATTTGGGTGATATTGATTTTTCAAATAACCACTGAATATCTTCATATACCTCTCGAAGGGATACATCAATCGAAGATAAACAGGGCCACATATCAATATCTCTAGTACAACGTGAACCAACAATTGCACCATGATGTCAAAAAATGAGGGAGGGAAATAAATCTCTAACTCGCACAACACGATTATTATTTCATCCTAAAATTCCTCCAATTTTTGATGCCTAATCTCCTTACAACATATTGCCTTGAAGAAGTGACACAACCAGGTAATACACTTTATGATATGAGTTGGAAAGATGGATCTGATCGCAACCGATAGAAATTCTTGAATCAAACAATGTAAATCGTGCGATTTCATAATACCAAATCCCAATTCCTCATCAACTAATAGATTGCTAACCCTAGAAGAGTAGCCTGTCAGGACAACCATATCTTTGAGTCTGGAGCATATCAACTCTTTCTCACCTTTTCAAAGTGTTTAACAAGCAGGGGGCAAAAACGTCTTTGATCCCTGCTCCTCGGGAGCCAATTCTGGTCTAAATCCCATCACCACCATATCTTTCCTTGATTTTGCTCCATCCTTTGTCTTACTTGGGATATTCATCAAAGTACCAAACAAACTATCACATAAATTCTTTTCAATATGCACCACATCCAAATAGTGTCGCACGTCTAGGGACTCCCAATACAGTAGTTAAAAAAGAACGTTTCTTCCATCTGCTGGCAACCTTCGGTTTCCTCTTTATCTTTCCAAAGTCATTTAAAAAATTACGCAACATGTTCGAGATTAATGCACCTGTTAATACGCGAGGAGGAGGTGCCAACTCAACCTTTCCATTGAATTCAACGCGCCGATTCCTCCACCGATGAGTTGTTGGATACAAAGTCTTATTTCCATGCCTTAACTGACAATAAAACAAAAGGGTCAAGCATTGTGACCCTTAATGGAATATCTAGACAAGTTTTCATATGAAGGAAAGATGTTAACAGTGCAGAACAACAAGGCTTTAAAATCAAACGACTCTTTCTGAAAACCATCATACATGCTCATGCCCGACTCTCACATCTTTTTATCATCATCCACCAAGGGGGAGAGAAACACAACGATATTGTTCCCCGGTTGCTTAGGACCGGAGATCATAATGTATTTCTTTTTCATGCATAACCATGGGGGAAAGTTGTAAATCACAACCATCACCGGCTACGAACTATGATTGCTGCTCATATTACCGAATGGGTTTATTCCATCAGTGCACAAACCAAGCCTCAAGTTACGTGGCTCTTTTCCAAATACAGGAAATTCCTCATCTATCTTCTTCATCTGACCACCATCTTCCGGATGACTAATGCGGATCAACCATTGTCTGATCTGCATGACAACTCAAATTTTTTGCATCATCAGGATTGTAAAGCAATCATCTCAACCGAGGAATGATAGGTAGATACCATACAACCTTAACAGGAACCTTCTTTGTCTGATTACCAATTTCTCCATCAACCTCCACCTTCTTCAATTTGATCCTAGGAGTATTGCATTTCGGGCATAACTCCGCATTCAAGTTATTCCCCTTATACAAGATACAATCGTTCCGACAGAAATGAATCTTTTCATAATTCATGCCCATCGGACATAGAACCTTATTCGCCTCATGTACCATTTGTAGTATTCTATTGTCAGCCAGAAGTATTTCTTGTAAGACTTTCAACAAAGCGGATAAACCAACATCACTATAGGAATACTTAGCTTTCATATTCATTAATTGCAGTGTAGCCTTCAATACTTTCATTCCATCAGGGCTTCCATCGTATAGAAGTGTTTCATTATGTCCGTACAAGTCTGAAAGTTTTTTAGGATTGCCACTGTAGTTCTTGACAATCTCCTCAACCAACTCATCCATCCTAGCATCCTTCTCGGGCTGAACTACTTCATTTCTAGTATGATCATCCACGATCTCCCTATGCCAGAACCAAATTTTGTATGATGGATCAAAACCATATATAAACAAGTCATCCTTCAAACCAATAGTATCTTCATGAATAGTTATGTTGCGGCACTTCTTGCAGGGACAATACACATACAAAAAGTTCTCCTTCGCAGAATTCACGAATGCATATTTAAATAACTTAGTTACAAAAGATTGATATTCCTCGCTTGTTCGATCTTTGGCAAAACAATGGGTTTTATCCATGGACATTTCTACATATTAAAACAATATAAGTACACATTTTTAAGTATCATGTCTTAGGAACAAGTACATACACTTACATTCATTCAATACATGGATTCATATGATATGCATATTGATTAGAGTAACATACATATACATACATACATATATATAGAATTAGGATCACGTGAGACAACCCATTTTATTTGAGACCATCAACTTATGTGAGACTAAATCCTAGCCACTAAATTTTTTAATTTAATGGCTGAGATTGAAACTAAATTACCGGAACTGCTGAAAACCAAATATTATTGCAATGGAAAAACAAGGATCCTCTTATCAGGTAAAAAGCGGGTTATTTTAAAATTAGATCATCTTCCATGTTTTTCTTGGTGAACAAATTCCACTACATTGCATTCACCAAACTTCCACTGAATCACATCCTTGCTATATTCGATGAAGACTATGTCTGCCATCTACTGTGTCCACCACCGACTCCACCATCCTGGTACTCTCAGATCAGGTATATTCCATATCTACCAAGACTACCATCTTCTTCTCTTTTCTTTCATAGATCTCCCATCTCTAGATGATATCTATAAGTTTCTTTGGACACCTTTTTCTATACCTGTGGGTTACTAGAGTTAGTTCTCAGTGAGTGTTCACCAAGTCAAGTGTCATTCCATTGATTTAGAGTATTTTGGATGCAAAAATACACAATTTGATGTAAAATTATGTGCTATCTTCAAACTACTTTATTTATCTAAAAATTAGTTTGTGCTAATGTACAATAAATAGTTTTTATTAGTTAAGTGATCAGTCAAACAAACCTGTACTTGTTGGTGCTTCAAATATGGATTATAGGTGCCTTAATAACAATTTTTTAAAACTATAGTTTTGATGTTCTTTTTTATAAGTTGTTGGTGCTTCAAATCCATACTTGTTGGTGCTACAAGATGGTAAAAGTATAGTTTCGTGTTCTTAATGTGTTTCAAGTATAAGTTAATTGTGCTTCTTGTATAAATAGTGGGTGCTTCAAACCGTACTTGTTGGTGCTTCAAATATAGCATATAGGTGCCTTAATAACAACTTTTAAAAGTATAGTTTTAATGTGCTTGGTTTTAAGTTGTTGGTGTTTCAAATCCATTCTTGTTGATGCTACAAGATGGTAAACATTTAGTTTCATATTCTTAATGTGTTTCAAGTATTTGTTGAATGTGCTTGTATAAATATTAGGTGCTTCAAACTGTACTTGTTGGTGCTTCAAATATAGATTATATGTGCTTTTATAATAACTTAGAAAAAGTATATAGCTCTTTGTCCTCTCTATCATTTCAACTACAATTTTAACCTATAATTTCCACTTATACTACATAGGTCCTTCATATATAATGTGTAGGTACATTAAGTTACACTTGTAAGTGCTTCAATCTTTGTTGTAGATGCTTTAATTTTACTTGTACACTTAAAATTATACACATAGTCCTTTCACTTGTAATTTAGAGGTACTTAAAATTATAGTCGATGATGTTTCAAGTATAGCTTGTATGTGCTTAAATAACAACATGCTAAGCATAAAGGGTTAATTTGCTTCATGTACAACTCTTAGTTTTTTTGAAATACACTGTGTAGGTGATTCCCTTATTTTTTGTGCTTTAAATGGAACATTTGGGAGCCTAAATCTACACCTGTATGTGTTTTAAATTATACTTGTAGGTACATCACACTTTACGTACAAGTATTTCAAAGTCATGCTTGTGGGTGTTTCATGTTATATTGTAGATGTTTCATGTTATGCCTATAGGTGCTTAGGGTACAACTTATAGGTGCTTCAAGTACTTCTTGTAAGTGTTTAAAATGTAATATGCAGTGATTTTCCTCGCAACAAACTCTGCAAGATCAGCAAAAGTAAGGTCTCGAGTCTTCATGACTTATTTTCCATATGGCTGCGATGATACCAGGACTGTGGAAAGCTCTTTCAGCTGTTAGTGAACCATATGTAGGAATATGTTGGTTAAAAGGTTGAAATTCATCAACTTTTTGGCTTCATTTTAAGTGGGACCTGAATGGATATAGGGTTTTTGGATATCATTTTTGGGTTCTTCTCCGCGAGTACAATAAAATTGACTATTTAAACTCTCAAAACGGATCAAGGGTGAATGAGATATGGATGTTTGAAATGTCACTCTTGAAAGAGAAAAATTGGGCTGAAATTGGCCCACATTATTTTTTTCTCTGGACTGTCTAAAACACGTATGGACCGCATGGAAGTCTCTTGAAGGCCCAACCGCGTAATTTATTTGGAGTTGCTTGTGTATAATTCTTAAGAGATAAGAACGAAATATTTTCATATTTTGTGAGATATATTTTCGTAAATGAATACGCGGTTTACAATGTTTAATGTGCTAAAGAATATTGCATAGATATTTCTTCCATTTTCAGCAGATTTAATTCGAGTATTCTTGGAATGTTCTCAAATTTGATGAGTTGGTGATTGGAGAATATTTTTCTCTAGTTACAAAAAATCCGAATATCATATTTCATGATTAGGGTGTCTTAGATCAGTATAAATAGAGCCTTTGAGTCATTCATGAAACTCACACCATTTCTCAAGAATCTCCATATTCTAAACTTGAGTCTTCTTTCTGTCTTTCTCAAAGTTTTCGTCCATTGCTCCGTCGGTGATAGTCCTCAGGGCCTTGCGTGAATCCGAGGGAACTTTTACGTGTTAATTGTTACCTACGATTGTTTTATCCTAGGGAACGATGTCCACGACGGGACTCATTCGTTTCAAGTGCAACGAGTTTACTCGTGACTCCATTGCTTTGTTTTCTTGAAACGTAATTTATTTATTGTTAATTTATCACACGTGTGCTTTAATTATTCGTAATTTAAACTTTCTGAATGTATGTATGAATAATTAATAAAAGTTTATCATTCTTGCATATGTAAATTGCTCGTTCAATTTTTATTATTTAATTTTCGCATAAAATAATCAATATATGTCCAACACCATCTAACCACTATACATTTGGGATAGTTTTCTGAGCGTGTGATGTGGCGGAGCAGCACCCACCAAATGATGCAAAGTGTCCAATAATGGGTAACTTCCACATGTATGGTAGTAGAATCTTGGTTGCTTTTGATCTCTTTCTTTTGATACGAATAATTGTTATGACCCGAATACGATTCTTATACCTGCATTAGTGACCCGCAAAATACACACACACACACACACACACACATATATATATATATATATGTGTGTGTGTGTGTGTGTGTGTGTGTGTGTGTGTGTGTTTGTGTATGTGTATTTATGTATCTCAAAGAAAACCTTCATTATCCTGCTCCCATGACATCCACCATATATAACTATGCAATACTTACATTCAATCAACCTATACTTACACACATCCTCTCATATTAATTGTACTAACCTAGAACCCAAATTTGAAGATGAAAATATAAATTTAGGAATGAAATACTTACTTCCTACTTGAGTGGAGAGTTAAATCACCACCAACATCCCTATATTGCCCACCATCAACAATGAGGAATAGGATATTGTAAATCCACCTTAAATGTGGAAGAAGATTTCCGGATTTTTGTTTGAATTTGGTTGGAGGACCAACACAAACTTAACAAATCCTGATAGAAGCGACATTGCTTCTTAGAGTCGTGATATATTCGGTCAAATCGAATAGTCATGTGAAATTTCCAATCTCATGAATGACCAGTTCTGCTTGAACATGCACATGTGACCGATGTAGCACTTACCTCGGTTAAACTATTTACTTCGAACTAAATTAACATTTACCTCAGCTACCATACAACAGAGGTAAAAACATATTATGTACCTTGGTTCTAAGTTTTTTTATAACGAAGGTAAATAATATTTTTTACTTATAAAAAAAGTGAACCAAGGTAAAAGAATCATTTACCCCAGTATTTTGGCCTAAAGCAAAAGACCAAGGTAATATGTGTGAAGAAATATGTGTGTTTTCTTGTAGTGATATGTAGATCTAAGGAATCTCATAAAACAAACATTAATTCATGTATACAAACACAAACCCAAGTAAATAAACTACTCCCTAAGTATTTAACCCAAGTATTTCATTGGATTCAATGCCTTTGGGCAAAAGAAAATTAAAGAGAAGTAGAGAAAAGATCCTAGAGAGAAGGAAGACTTATTTTCTCTCTCTAGCCTACTCTTGAATTCTAAAAATGAGCATCAAGTTAAATCCCAGTAGACATAGGTCCACATATATAGATTAGGGAATTGGGCCATGAAAAAGGCCAAAAATAGGCCAAAAAACCTTAGCAACAGCAATTGATGCGGCCAGTGGAGAATGGAGAGGGCCGTGCAGGGTCGTGCCAGTGCGTTACACGTGGCAGGGCACGGGCCATACAACCTTGTGCTGGAGTGATCCGCACGGTTTGACACAAGCCGTGAAGGGTCGTGCCGGCTGGGTGGTCATCGCCGTATCTCTCAAAGATACTATTTTAAGCTCTAAATGCTTACAAAATACAATTAAGTAGATAGTGGCAAGTCAGGGTCGTCCACAGAGAAGAGAGATTTTCCTAAGTGTTTACACATATAAGGTTGGATATAAACCTAGATATAGATATACACACATATATATAAGGATGTAAAGAGGGGGGTTTTGGGTTGGTTTTCCTAAGTTATGAGAGTAAATACAATACAACTAGCAAAGTCAAGTAACTATGCTAATCAGGCAACAAACTAATAAAAATGATAAAAACAAGAAATGACAAAGCATTGGGGGCAATAGATATCCACTTCCGAACCTCTTATCCATCATTGACTCTACAACTTATTCACTACTTTAACTACTTGTTGTGAAGATAAATCTTCTACCTTTCTTTGATAGTAGTTTAAAAGAGTGAATTGGACATCTCTTGCTAAACCTTACTAGTGACCCCTTTAGTCGTTCAACGCCTAAAAGTATCCCATTAGTGGGATTAAGTATAAAGAATCAACAAGCTTGGTAACACTTATAAACACTACACCATGTCTAAGCATTGAACCAATTCGTGCATTTACACAAGATTTAGCCAAGAACGTCCAACATTCATAAACTTCTCATATTTTCTACACAAAACAAACATGATAAAGAATTTGAAATTATCACATTTATCTAGCATTCATCAAATCATAAACCATATTAGAATTCATGCCTTTGGATTTCATATCAAAAGAAAGGAGAATTAGCTACTTTTTCCGAACCCTAACACATAATCATACAAGCAATTCATATACTCAAACTTCCAATACTATAAATGGATTCAAAAACCAAATTCAAAGCACAATAAATGCACAATAGAGAAAGCATTAAATATATAGAAATGATTCTCAAGACATGGATAAGGAAGCTTCAATCTATTGATCCCAAGGATATTACTAGCCTAGATAATTAAAACACATAACTAATCTACAAAAACTAAGAAAACAAGAAGAAGAAACTAGGGTTTCAAACCTAGAAAATTGCGGAAGAGAAAGAGGTTCTGAAGAGAGAGTATAGGGTTTGGTATTTATAGTACAAAAAGAAGGAAATATTTTTGGCCACCCGTCTGTCGCGACTCGCGATGAGACCATCGCGAGTTGCTACAGAACCTATATTCAGCATCTTGATTTCTTTCTTCTCCTTGTCTCAAGTCCTACTCTTCACATCACATTTCTTTAATCCTTCTAGTCTTCAAAGCTCAAAAGAAGATCTTTAAATCTTCAAAGATAGTCTTTAAAGTCTTCTGACATTTACCTTGTCACACAAAATCCCATAGAAAAGTAATAAAAATGTAAAGTCGCTCTTAACTTATCTTAGATTATTTCAAGGAAATATGCCACATTTATAGCACAAAAGTGTACAAAAGTGAATCCAAAAAATCTCCAAAATAATCGTATAAAATGGACACATCAGATATACATATGCATTATCTAATAGAAGAATGCATCTTGTTCAGCATGAGCAAAGAGGAATGCATGGAATCTATCTCAAAATATGCAAATATCAAACTAGTGATTACTGTCACGGGTTAGTCAATTTTACCATGCATGATTATTCACAATATTTTGTCATACCTTTTCATTCAATATAGAAAATCAACATTCAATTTAAATGTTAGAATTAACTTTGCTTGGTATGCTAATTCCTTCCAAGTCCTAACACGGCATTTGGTTCCTTACACAACGACCCGAACCATGGAGAATAGAGCTCAAAATCAAAGAGATCTGCTACTAGTTGATGTGTGAACTGAAGGAAGTGAAAGACTTGATTTGGACAAAAAATCAGGCAGTTGGAAATATAATATTGTGTCGAAATAGTAAAAAAACTATTGAATGTTGTCGTTCTCAAGTGTTGCGTATATGTTGAAACAAAGAAATTTTTACTCTTCATCAAAGAAGAAAAGAAAGTGGTTGATGTTGGTTCTTCTTTTGGTCTTATATAATGAAGTTGGATATTTATTGTTATTATTTGGGCAAAATTGTGCTCCATGATTTTTTGAGTACCAAATTCAAAGATTTTGTGTATTGCATGAGTGAATAATTAGAGAAAAGTATCTACCAAAAAGAAACTACACAGTACAACTTTAAAAAAACTACAAACCATGCATTCAGTAACAAAATGGAAAAGTATAGATGAAAAGTGCTTCAACTATATCCTTTACGTTCTCCAACTATAACTTGTAAGTTCTTCACTTATAGCTTATAGGTGATTCAAGTAAAAATTTAAGGCATTTTTATAACTTGTAGATGCTTCACTTATAGCTTTTAGGTGCTTAAAGTACAACTTGTAGTTGCTTCTAACACAACTTAAAAGTGCTTCAATTGTAGCATGTGGATTTTTTTATAACTTGTGCGCTCAACAAAAACACGGAAATAGAATAGTGGTGCGTCCATTTTATATAGTTATTTTAGGATTTTTTTTACTCATTTTGGTAGACTTTTATGCTTTAGATACTCTATTTTACCTTGAATTCCTATTATCAGAGTTGAGAGTGACTTTATCGCTTTTTCCACTTGTAATAAGAATTCCGTAAGACGAGGTAATTGTTGAAGATTTGAAGACCTTGAAGACTTCATTTTGAAGACTATGAAGACTTTTGAAAACCCGGAGAAAGGAAGAAGAGAAGACTACATGAAGACCAAAGAGATAAGTCACTTGAGGGCAGGATACTCTGGCCATCGCAACCCAAACTTACTTTTTGGAATTTTTGTACTATAAATACTCAACACTTTTTCTCTTCTTCCCCAAACACTCTTTTCTCCCCGACTTTCTCTGCGAAAAACCCTATATCTCCAATCTTTTCATCTTTGTTCTACTTTGATTCAATGTTTGAATTGCTTTTGTTACTTAGTATGATTAGTAGTAGCTAAACATATCCTTGGGAGCAATTTATTAGG